>CM038679.1:177399074-177554586 GCA_021605205.1 Aegilops longissima
TTAAATGCCCGTTTACCAGTTCGACCCGATAATAGATTTGGCCTGTTAGCGGCCCGTGGTGCATCTGGGACGCTGTCGTCCCGGTTTAACTTTAGGCCCTTTAACGGCCCATGAAGAAACTAGGCTATTTCTTGCCCGAAGTAACTTTAGGCCTCTTAACGGCCCGTAGGTTTCGCGGATAAATTTCAGCCCAACACGCCTATCGGCCTGTTAATGGCCTGTGGAACAGTTGGGCCTAATTACAGCCCGCGTTGAATCGGGCTTGCTTACTGCCCATCTGATAATGGCCCATGACACTTTTGGGCCTATGGCCCGCGTGGATACTGGCCTGCTTAAAGCCCATATTTTATTGGGCCAAACTGGCCTCACATATATTTTGGCCTGTTAACTGCTCATCTCCTTCGCAAAATGGAGGCGCGCCGTCATTTTTCACACCGCACCAAGTCTCAGGGGCTACTATCTATACAAGGCGCATTTTATATGCAAAACTGTCAGAAGGTACATCATTTTGCGTACCTCAAAACCCGTTAGTAGACTTACGACGGCGTCATGCAACCCGCTCTTAGTGGATGAAATCCTTTCAATCACCGTACTCATTAATGTATGGTGATCTTCCGAGATAGACGCTCGCCTGAGCAGATCCTTCAGCTCCTTTGACCGTACACCCGTTGCTGTCGGACTCGTCCGGTGGCCTTTTTCGAAGGCCGGACACGGAGGGATTTGAGCGGACATACGACTGCCTTCTGGCCCTGCCGGATTCGGAGAAGCCCTCCTGACGACACCTTAGGGTCGCCCGCCTCGCATGACGGTACGACAGGCGGAGGCGTTTCGCTCTCCATAATCTCCGGATCAAGATCCCCTGAAGACGAGCTCTGCTGTGAAGGGCTGAGATCCGAACTACAAGGTAAAACTTTCGGTTACCTTCAGAAATAAAACAGGGATGTCTTTTATTTTATAAACTCCCCCCTTTTTACTTACGGCTCGCTGGAGGGCTGATCTCCTTGGGGAAATAGTGCGGCCGGGGCATCTCCCACCGCAGGACCCTCAGGTGAAGATTTCTTCCCCCGCTTTGAGGCTTTGGTCTCCGGATCTCCAGAAGCGGTCCTCTTCTCCCCTCGGAGGGAGGGATTCTCGATCCCCCCTTTCTTGATAGCCTCCTTCATGGAGGAAGTAGCTTCCTCGTTCCCCCCTTCGCCTTCTTCAAAAGGCACAGCCTCTAGCATCTTGGTTAATACGGATCCGACGTGTTCTCGGGGAGGGGGCCGACACCGATCAGTTTTGCTTTTGCTGTCCACTCTGTTTAAAGGATAGCTCTTTAAGGAAAGTTTATGATAAATATGCGATAGCATGTCCGGTATAGGACTACTTACTTGAGTATCCGGGCGATTGCAGCTCGTAATCGCGACTCGGTCAAGTCCGGACACATTGCTTGTGATCCAAGAACAGTTTGTACATCTCCACGAGCGTTGCGCCCATAAAATGTTGAAGAGCTCGTGGTCCCTCCGGATTGAACTCCCACAGGCGGAGGGGGCGACGTTTGCAGGGCAGGATGCGACGAAGCAGCATGACCTGCGCTACTACGACCAGATTGATCTCTCTCTCTAGGAGGTCTCGAATACGACCCTGCAACATGGGAACATCCTTGGACGGCCCCCAGTCAAGCCCTGTACTGACGCATGACGCCAACCGCGGTGGAGGACCTGAGCGAAAGGCAGGTGGCGCCACCCATTTGGTGCCCCTGGGAGCGGTGATATAAAACCACTCCTGTTGCCATAAATTGAGCTCCTCTTGAAAAGAGCCCTCGGGCCATGGAGCGTCTGCATTCTTGCTTATAACGGCCCCTCCGCACTCTGCCTGATGCCCCTTCATCATCTTTGGCTCCACTTTGAAGGTCTTGAGCCACAATCCGTAGTGAGGGGTAATGCGGAGGAAGGCTTCACATACGACAATGAACGACGAGATGTGGGGGATGGACTCCGGATCCAAGTCGTGGAATTCCAGCCCATAATAAAAGATGATCCCCCTCGCAAAGGGGTCCATCGGGAAGCCTAAACCCCGAAGGAAGTGAGACACGAATACCACGCTCTCACCGGGCTCGGGAGTGGGAACAACCTGCCCTTGAGCAGGCAGCCTATGCAAAATTTCGCCGGTTAGATACCTGTCTTATCTTAGCTTTAGCAGATCTTCTTCCGTGACGGAGGAAGACATCCACCGGCCGTGCAGGTCGGAGCCGGACATCGTGGAAGGTCCGAAGCGCCTAACTCTGGAGCTTTGTGTGTTGGAACTCAAGGCGAGGGGCGGATTCGATTGTGATTGAAAGAAAGGAGCGGGCCTTGGTCTCGTTATAAAGAGGTTGAATACCAAGAACCCACCCCGTGACCGTTCGGGACTCGCCTTCGATGGAGGAAGCGTGCCAACGGGCAAGACTGGGTTACCCACGCCCGTATTGATGAGAATCCTGGAATAAGGGGGCACGATCTCCATTTTCATAAGACGTGCCAAGGAAACCGTCTCGCTAAACGCGCTGAGGTGGAGCAGTAAAAACGATTTGTATAAAGGCCTGGCCGTGGTGTGATGTCACGCCACGGAATACGTCAACAGATCTGTGCAAAAGTTATTCTCTCGACGGTGGTATGTGGAACTTGTTTTGCAGAGCCGGACACTATCCTTTTGTTCAAAATCTTCTATGAAGTATTCGGGAGAGGTACCCTCCTTGCAATGCCGAACACAATATGCGCATCGGACTCGTCGTCATTGAAGCCTGGTTCAGGGCTACCGAGGAGTCCTGGATTAGGGGTGTCCGATAGCGAACTATCACCGCTTGGCGGACTCTGGACTATGAAGATACAAGATTGAAGACTTCGTCCGTGTCCGGATGGGACTTTCCTTGGTGTGGAAGGCAAGCTTGGCGATACGGATATGTAGATCTCCTACCATTGTAACCGACTCTATGTAACCCTAACCCTATCCGGTGTCTACATAAACCGGAGGGTTTTAGTCCGTAGGACGGACAACAATCATACCATAGGCTAGCTTCTAGGGTTTAGCCTCTCTGATCTCGTGGTAGATCCACTCTTGTACTACCCATATCATCAATATTAATCAAGCAGGAGTAGGGTATTACCTCCATCGAGAGGGCCCGAATCGGGTAAAAACATCGTGTCCCTTGTCTCCTGTTACCACCCGCCTACACACACAGTTCGGGACCCCCTACCCGAGATCCGCCGGTTTTGACACCGACAGGGAGTGTACCACCGCCATATTTAAGTTGCCAAGGCATCTAAGCAGTTCAAATAATCTAAGAAAGCACTTAACAGTGTGGCCTCATATAAACTACAAAGACAGTCTTGTGATGAAGTTCAGAGGAAAAGTTAAGGACTAAAATGAACTAGGCATGCATTTCTCTACGATAGTACAACAGGCACTGCTGACATATTGGCCAACATAGGTATAGCCTAAGAAGTAACAAACAAGCATTCGAATCAAGCAAAACAGCAAAGCAGACAATTGAACTATTTGCAATTCTGTAGGATTACAGGTTGAGGGCACAAGCCATGAAAGCAGCCCACACGCATTACATTTCACATGTACTAAAACACACTGGCTTACCATATGCTGCTGTGAAGCCTGGCTGCTGTTGCAATGTTCTTTGAAGATATTGTCACCATCCCGTGGTTGCAAATTTAGTTGTTGTAGTTTATTCTGCACCCACTATTTAGGTAAAATTAATTTTAGTCGCATGCACTGGTTCGAATTGATCATCAATTGTTCATCTAAACTAATGAAAGAAGGGTGTGTGCTTACACGACAATATATCTGCTTCACTATATTTTTATGCTTGTTCGAGGTGCCAGCCCCAAAAGAACAAATATTTTGCTTGATGGGGTTGGCAGCTCCATAATTAATCCTTACTTATGAAGCCTGTTATCCCAAACAAGTTGAAGTAGGCTAGATATGAAACTCTTTCATGAGGACTTCCCAGGAGGTCACCATCCTAGTACTACTCTCGCCCAAATGGGTTTCATACCCAATAGACTAGCTAGTTTTTAATTAGTCATGCAACTTGGGAAGTTCAAGAACACACAAAAAAGTAATGAACAGAGGCTCGGAGCAGTGATGTAATAGCTAGCATCAGAAAATGTAGGGTAAAACGAAAAAAAGCAGCGGAACCACATGCTAGTTTGCTTATGTGTAATTAAGCATAGAGAACATGAAGTAGTCTGATGGAACCAACAGGTGGCATCAAAAAACACCATTATCATAAATATAGCATGCAATAAGTAAAATAGTAGGCAGTGATATCTAGGAAGTACAGTAATACTTAGGACAGAACTAAATCATATTAACTATGTGTGCACTGGTATGTAATTTAGCACATGTAACATGTTCATTGACAGAAGTATGGCTATACAGGTGCAAGCAGAATAACGCGTCTCATGAAAAATTGAATGATGCCCTAAAGAAATTCAAAGGTGCGGTGCTTATGCTAAGAAAGTGAACGTAGGCGCCGGCTGTTGGATAATAGTACCTGATTCTCGGCGGCGTATGGGTATCATTGTCATACTTGCTAGCTAAGGATCGTCGATGGTGCTCGTGTTGCAGTTGAGTTTGGGCAAGCTGTCGCCGTGCTGAAGCGGCTCCGGTGCTTCGGTTGCGGTGCCTGTCGACATACAAGAAAGCTCATATGTGGTAAGTGAACAGTTGCACGATAAAGAAGAGAAAAACCAAAGGAGTACAAATCGAAATAACCTGATGAGGCTGTAGCGTCAGTAAAGCAGGGCCGATGGAGTTGAATATGGCGTCCGTGGAGCAGGTCCGGTGCAGTGGACGAAGGCTTCGGCGGGCTCGGTGTACAATGCTTTCGGTGAGGCGGATCTGTTGCGGCGGACGAGGGCTTGTATGAAGGGCCAGCGATGGGGCAGACGAGGGAGTCAGTAAAGGTTAAGCAGATCCGGTGCGGTGGACCATGATGGCGGTCAAGGAGATCTGGAGCGATGGACAAGCCAATAGGTGAAGTGGCTCTGGTGAAGTGGTGAGTTGGCAGTTGGGGGTTCCAAGGTGCGGAAGGTAGATCCGGCGGGGTGTGAGGTCCACCATCACAAGGAGGACTAGATTCGCGGCTTGCCGTGGTTGGGGGTCGGGAGGGAAGGGAGGCTCTGGGAAGAATGTTGGGGGTAAAGTGGGGAAAACAATGGAGTTACCAAAGAAGCCCTTTTCCGTTCATGTGGCAGGGGTAAAACAGGAATAGCGTAGGGGTAAACTTTCGGGCGCGAGATACTTCAAAGTGAGCGGGAAGTTTGAAAGGTTTTGGCGCCTGAAATTATAAGTGTTCTGCTCTTGTACGGCCGACTATGATATCATGGCCGAGAATTTATTTGTTTTGCACCCAAAAAAAGTGCAAGTTTTGAAAATCAATGTCTCCAACTCGAAACTTAGATTGTCCATTCAATTAAAATATGGATCATTGAGCTAGTACAAGTAAATACCATCATACGGTCCAATTCAAATGAAATTCGAAATGTGTTTATCCTAAATATTATGACAGAAGCAAAAATGTGTATGTGTATGAATAAAGTGGATGCTTATAAAGTTTGAACATGCGCGTATGTGTATATCTCTAGGTTTTATATATGAATTTGAAATCACGAAATCCCGGCTTAAAAAATGTAACTCCGTTTAAATGAATTACAAAAGCTAATGATGGAGTCGAATTACAAAACTCCAATATTAGGTTTGTAATTCTGGTACATCGAGGTATATCACGCATGTTCAAAAGTATCGTTATCTCATAGTCCAAAATGTCAAACAAATTGATCAACCATGAGTGCACACACTATTGACCATATATATCTCAATTACGCTAAAGTACTTCAAATATAGACATCTAACTCATTATCTGAAGCCACCCCCACCCCAACCCGTCCACCCCCCCCCCACACACACATAGAAACGTCGTTCTCTCCCCCAGACACGAACACACGAGCACATTAACACCCCCCTCTCTTATAAAGTCCGGACCCCAATATAGGTCTCTTATGACTTTGTCTCTCAAGCATGCACACATCTCTCCCCCCACTCTCCAGGTCTCCCGGCATCTCTCTTTCCCAAGCACACGCACTATGTAGAGTGTATCTTTCTCATACACACAAAACTTTGCCCCCAAACGTCTATCTCCCTAGTTATATGGTTCTCGCACACTCACCTCACACACCACCCCCACTGCAAACAAGCACACTTTGTCTCCTTGTGCACCACTCTCCTCTTTCTATCTCTCCCACATGCAGACCCACCCCAGCTCCTTCCCTGTATACATATATGTCGTGACTCTTTCCATAGCTCCCTAATGTATCATCGTTCTCAATCTCGCACGTTGTTCTCTACACCATCTATTCTTGATCTCTCATGACGTCCCCATCACACACACGATGACTCGCTTCCCTTGCGTCTCCGTACATAGGCCAATTTCGAACGAGATCAACATTGTCTCCCTATCTATATGCCACTTATGGACACAAAGGACCCCTCCCACCCTCTTTTCCTCTCTCTCTCTCCATCGCTAGCTCTCTCTATCTCTCTCTCACACCCCTCTCCCACACACACTCGATGTCTCTTCCAAATAGTCTGCTCCCCGCCCGCACCCATGCTATCCCGCTACTACACATGCCTTTGTCTCTCTTTGACGCACATGTCACACACTTCCCCCTTCCCTTATACTAGGTTTACATAATTAGTGGTCTCTCTACTCCACATACACACACTCCCTCTCACACACAAATGCACGCACAAACACACACAAACACGCACAAACACCCATCTAGCTATCTGGATCCTTCTTTTAAGACACACACCTTGCATATTCTCTAAAGCTCTAGATATGTATATACCCCCCTCTCTAGCTCAGATGCACACAAAAATTCTCCATCTCTCTAACTCACACATCTCTCCCCATGCCCGCATGTGTATCTCACACACTCACTCTCTGATTATGTCTATGTGTCTCCACGTTACACAACACAAAACCCCATGTACATGTCTCTCTCTATCCTCCACACACATAGACACAAAGAATCCATTATCATTGCCTCAGTCTCTAGACATATCACACATGCACACTATCTCTCTCTCTCTCTCGCAAACACGCTCAACAAGGGTTTCCCCGTGAATAACTTACCGTCTATTCATCAACAGTCATGGTAGTACGGCGAACACGAGACATGAAAAATAATAAATCTACATGTGTGTAGACCACCTAGTATGACTTCTAGGACTAGGGCAAGCCAAAAGCGTGCCGCCGTCACCCCCTCCTTATCGGCGACGGGAAAACCTTTGTTTCACACAGTCGAGAAGTCATTGTGCTAAGGCCCCACATGCTGAGCCGTTGAATAGAATGTAGATCCTAGTTTACGGAAACAAGCTAGTATCGATAATACATTTGTGTCTCCATACTTATATTTCTTCTCTTATAAAAAAACCGAGTTCGTGATGATGTTATGCGTGTCATCTTGCAATAGACCGTCCGATCTATATCTGACGGATGGAAATTAAACAAAAAGATACATGCACCTCTCTCCACATTTGCAGACATGGCCTTCCCTCGTTCATCCTTATCTCCAACAACCTCATTGTTGAGAAATTAAAAAAGGAAGCCTCTGGAACAAACTGGCCTGGTGGCCGCTACCGGTGTCGTCCATCCCCTTGCCTCCACTCAGTCCGACCACCAATCACCACCACGCCCCACTACTCTTCACCGTATCTCCTCTTTCACGAGATATCTTTAGTTTTTACACATGGGATTACTCCTACATGGGTCAATCGCAACAAGTGTTCTATAAAAATATGCATCTTGATGTTCCGTGCAACACACGGACATCTTGTTGGTACTCCTACAGAAGACTAAGTTGGTGATGATGGTGTGTCTGTCGTCCGTCATTTCTGACCATTAGATCTACATCTAACGACTGTGAGGTAAGTTGTTGCATTTTCTCACCAACATCCCACTTATCTACCAATTTGCAGAAAAACCCATAATTAGTATCTTAAAACCAACCACACCCCTCCCTCACCTCACCCAAACAGCCCAAGGAATATTTTCTGATTGAAACATAATATATCTCTAGTGACATCTACACTCTTATAAAAATCGAGTTCGTGATGATGGTGTGCCTTCCATCCTGCAATATAGACCGTCCGATCTATATCTGACAGATAGAAAGCAAACAATGACAATTTTGCAAAAAGATACGCGCACCCATCTCCACATTTGCAGATAAGGACTTCTCTTGTTCATCTTCGTCTCCCACGAGATAAACAGCTCGTATAAATGCATCTTGATGTTCCATGAAACGCATGGGCCTCTTGCTAGTATGTATATCAAAATTAGAGTGTTTTGTCTCAAGTTTGTGAATATTATTCTAATTATGATCCGTTGCAACGCACGTGAACATTGCTAGTATTTACAACCATTCCAAAAAACGCTAGTATTTCCATAGTTTCGAGTTTTCCATCAAGATATTATTCACCCATGGTTGATATTTACTTTCAATCACGTACACATAGGCAGTATGTACCTAGACTTGCTTATTGGCTTCCAAAGCTTAACTTTCACTCCTACTTACAATATATAGAGTATTTAACAAAAAACTACCACTTTCAACCAGCCCTAGGAAGAAACTATTGTAAAAAAAGCAAAAAAACATACCCAAAATTTCTTAATCCGTGCCAAAAACCTAGTGCCGATTAGGCTCGTTTAAACTCATTTATGACAGGGTTGGCCCACACGTCCGTGCCGACGAGGCAGCTTAAACCAAGACATTTTGCTTGACTGTTGACACGAGGGACCCACATCTGACCTTCTATCCTGTTATATTTCCCCTCATATCATTATTTTTCCTGAACATTACTTCAAACAGTACTGATGCGTGTTCGTTGGTGGCGCCGGTGATGAGGGAGTTGTCCGCCGCTCCATAGGACGGGCCGGACGCCGCGCTGGCCTCTGCACGGGTTGGCAGGCTGGCCTGAGCGTGACTCACGCGCGAGCAAGCAGCCGTGCTGGCCTTCGCTCGAGCCAGATGGCTGGCCTTAGTGCGGCATGCGCGAGCAAGCCGTCGCATCACCGTGCCATTCTAGCTAGCAAACCTTGCAAACAAGCAGCTAGATGGAGCTATCTTGGCTAGCTAGCGGCCGCGAGCGCCGGACGGAGCTTGCATCCGGGCTGCCGCAATATGGGTTCCGCACCGCCGCCGGTTTTGACCTCGCCTTCTGCCGGCGGCGGTAGCTGCGTCCCATGGCCGAAGATGACTAGGTGGACGGGCCGGAGGCAGGAGGTCACTCAGGGATTTTTTTGCAGACTGGCATGTAGGTCCCACAAGTCATAATGCCTAACTTGCCGGTCAAATAAAAGGGTTTGACTTAATGGGCGACATGGGTTGAAACGTGCCTATAACGGCACTTTGTAGAATAGTCGTTTCTTGGTAGGGCTGGTTGGTAAGGGCATGTACAATGGTTGATAAGGTAGTCTTATCTTAAGTCTGCCACGTATGCAAGTGGTAGTAGTTTCTTGGCATTATTAGTGGTTTCTTTGCATTATTAGTGGTTTCTTGTAAGGACCAATGTACTACTAGCGACAAAAGGCGATTCTAGGTTGCGTTGTACTCCAACGAGTACTACTAGTGCTCGCGGGAGTGTATACCTCGTTTTGTGGGTTCTATCCCGGCCGAACGCACGGCGGCCTTTTTTTAAATACTAACTTCGCTGCGAGCCAATATT
The DNA here is from genome assembly GCA_021605205.1 of Aegilops longissima. NCBI lineage: Eukaryota > Viridiplantae > Streptophyta > Magnoliopsida > Poales > Poaceae > Aegilops > Aegilops longissima. Next base: position 177,408,840 of record CM038679.1, read on the forward strand.
GTACACGGGTAGTTTGAGTTTTGATGTCGAACGGACGTGTCGCACCACAATCTAGGTGCACTAGATAGCCCAACCACATGAACGGGTTTTCCTTCCCATCATCTCGTGGCTCGCGTGCTCGCCCTAGCCACACCTCGCTTGCAGCTTCCTCATCGGCTAGTAGCACATTTAAACTAGCGCCTCCCAATTAAGCCCGAGGAGCCGGAAAAGCCTGGTGTGGCATTGGGAACTGTGCAATATGGCTCCGTACGTAAAGTGCTAGTACTTTGTAGCTTGTGGCATTGCATGCATGGACTTCACTCCATTATCGGCACTATAAAAGAGATTCCTCTTGACGTGATTTTTTTGAAACGGAGGCAAAAGCTTTGCCTCATCTCATTCATAAAGAATGAACTACTAACAAAGTTCACGAGATCCATTACACCTCCACAAATGGAAGCGAAAAGCCTAGTCTCCCTATATCAGATAACTCAAATGTTATGCCCCTACAGTAACCGTCGCTGATAAATAGGCTGCTAGTGCGTGAGAGGAGCGGCTGAGTAGGCCAGCTACGCGCTTGAATAGAGCACCGAGAGTACCCACTACGCAGGTGTACTTTTCCTGCATTGATAGTTCAATGATGGTTCTAGAGAACAGTACTACCCTCCACTTCCAACTGTAGCTCCTTGGCCCTGAGATTAAGAGTTCAAGACTGGTGCACTATACTAGAAGCACAGTACATCGCACTACTAGTTGAAAAAGTAGTACTAGTACTACTACAGTAGGAGTACGTAGTAAATAATAGCCTCACCCCTTCACTAAGGAACGATCGAGGAGCTATAGTTGGAAGGGACGAGGCCCTGCGGTTACTATGTTCTTATCCCCTCCTCGCCAGTTCCCCTCCCCCCGAAGAGAAGGCAGTTCGTCCCTGCTCCCATGGATTCTCCAGGCGGTTCCCCTCCTTGTCGGGGCTGGGAGACCTTGGACGATGATCCTCTAGGATAAATCACACGTCGCTCCGACGTCCTCACCGCCGCAAGACTCGGTGCTTCCTGCACCAACTTTTTCAAGACGGTGCTTAAACAGGCTTGGGAAAAGGCCATGCTTGAAGGTCTTCCATGCATCCTCGAGGAGAAGGTTCTTCTATGAGACAATCCTTCAAACAGTCCACCGCTCCCTGGCCATGGTTGCATGTTGACTCCGCTAGAGTTGCCGACGTTGAGAGGTAGTCGGATTTTGTCCGATGAGCATGATAGTCATGGAGTTTGATCATGTAGTACTTAGTAATACCATTTCCATCCTGTAATTTCTCCGCTGCCCACCGTCTTATAAATAGGTCTGGGTCGGTGCCAACGAAGATTGGCTTGCATACCTCCGGCCGGATACCACCATCATTTTGCACAACATCCATAGCAGTGCGGAAGTTCCCGTAGACCCCTTGTCAACCATTGGGATCGGCCTTCCGGACTGGCTGGGCTTGAATACGTATGATGATGCCAACATGAGATTGAAGAAGATAGAAATTGTGGACCCATCGACAAAGCGACACGTCTACGACGATTACTATCTCATCGCGGTGTTCGACACAAGGATTGCCATCAATGCAAGAAGCAGTAACGGCAGAGGCTGGCGCATGTTGGCCGCGGCATATTTGTACCCCTACACGTTCGAAGATGTCGTGCACCATCTAGGCCGCATCTTCACGGTGACAAGCCAGATGACTTGTTTCATCCGGTTGCCATTGTCACATCTCTAGTTCTGGTATGCTCTAGGCTAGCCCTTCATGTGTGCATCATGTTTAAAATTCTCAGAAACTTGAAATGGGGATTGCCTAAACCCTAGCATTAAGGAATTCACTAGGTTCAACCAAAAAAATTCCAGTAATTCCAAATGGCTTTCAAAAATGTTCATCATTCTTGGAAAATGCTGGAAACAGTAACCAGAGGAGATGCACATTTTTCGATGACATATTTGGGCTCTGGATTAAATCATACTCTATTTGCATTTGGGCATTTAAATGCTATTAAATATTTTAAATGCTCAAATAATCATAAACTAAAATGTTTGCTGTTGGTTATATTCCAACAAGTGGCATTGTGCAGTTTCATGATTTTTGGGACCGTTTAAGTATTTTTAATAAAGCCCTAAAGACTAGAGAATAATAGAAAAGAGAAATAAATGGAAAGAAAAGAAACTTACCTGGGCCAACTCACCTGTGCAGCCACCTGGCGGCCCAAGTGGCCGGCCCAGCCACCTGGCCCCTCCCCTGTCGTCTTCCTCCTCTGCCAGGAGGACGAGCGTGTGCTCGATGCGCGCGCACCGTCGTGCGGCCACCTCCTGCTTGCCGCTTCGCCCTGGCCTCTCCGGATGACGCCACGCAGACCCCCTCGACTCTCTCTCACCCTCCCTCGCTCTCACCCCCTTCCCTAGATCTCCCTCTCTCGCGCGTCCGAGCGAGCTCGTCGCCGCCGATCGCTGTTGCCGTGGCCACCGTCTCTGCCTCGCCCCTCTAACGTGCCTACGAGCTCCGCGACATCGTCCTTGTCATCTCCACCGAGCCAAGTAAGCCGGGGCGCGCCGTAGCGTCGTCACCACCACCATCTCCCACCTCGGGAGCCGATCACCGCCGCCGCCGATTCGCCGCCGTCCGCGCCTCCCCGAGCCCGCTCAGACCGTCAACGACCTCTACGTGAGCCCCTGCTTCGAACCCCTCTTCTTCCCCACGCGTTTGCACCCTCTAGGCCATAGATCCACCATGGCCGAAGCTCGCCTCCGCTCGAGGTTGCCGCCGGTGTGGCCACCGTCACCTAGAGCCGCAGCCGAGCACGCCGACGTGCTTAGCACGTTCCCAGGAGTCTACCGCGACCACCCGCGGCTCCTTCCGTTCCCTGCAATGTTGATTCGCTCGACGCTCGAATGCCGGCCGCCGCACTTTCCATCGCCGCCGTCATTTCAGGCCACCTCCGGCGAAGCTGAGGGCACCACCTGACGCGCGCCAGCTCCAGCTACTCGTGGATGGGCTCCGCCGTTGTTTTGGTCGCCAGAGAAGCAATCCCGAGCACCACCGCCGCGCATGACCTCGCCGGCGACCAGTCGCCGATGGGTTTGACCCCTGTTGACCGAGGGTTTGACTCCCATGACTTACTGACATGGGCCCAAGCCCCTAATTAATCTAGATTTAGGATTAAGTTAGTGCTAACTAACCCCGTTAATTAGCCTAGAAACCGACGTATGGGACCCATCGGTCAGTTTGACTGGACCGTCCCAGCTTGACCACCGACGCCACAAAGGACGTAGTGCATAATGGTAACCCTTTTTCTGGATTTATTCTTTTCAGGAAATTCCAATCTATCCATCTGTACAACTTTCATGCATGTTAGAACAACTTTTGTTCACTGTTTAGGTCAAATCAACTAAATGGCATTTGAATAATCACATATGGAGTTTGAATTTGAATCTTGTATTCAAACCAACTCATTTAATCTGTTGCTAGTTGCATTAGCTCAAAACCACGGCATATTGCCATGTCACATTCATGCAACATATTGTTGCATTGCATTGGTTGTGTTCTTTCTTGTTTGCCGGTGTTATCCCCTCCCGGTAGACGACGTTCCGACGACGTGTTCGATGACACCGATGAAGAACTATATTATCTTCGAAGTGCTGTGCAAGCAAAACCCCTTGTTCATTCCGATACAATCCCACTCTCTCGCTCCTGCTCCCTTTTACTGCATTAGGACAACAACGATTCATCTGTTATTTGCTGCGGTAGTTGAACCCCTTTATCCTCTGCATGACCTGTCATTGCCACAGTAAATAAATGAAACCCACTAGCATTAGTAGGAGTTGTTTGAGCCCTGATGTGCCTACTCATTCATACTTGTTTGTCATGCCTGCCATTACTTAGAGTTGTGTCAGGTCTGATTCATCGGGGATGAATTGGGAAGTTGTGAACATGTCCTACTGTGTGAGAGCTAGGGGTGTGAACACGATTTGGTAAAGGTAGCGGTGAGAGGCCATGTAGGAGTACATGGTGGGTTGTCTCATTGTAGCCGTCCTCAGGAACTGAGTTCTGTGTTTGTGATCCATGAACAGTTACAACCACGCATTGGAATGCTTATGTGCCCCTCTCGACTTATTAATCAACCTAATCTCTGTCCAGGAGTTGCAACTAGTTTCTGGTGTTTGTAGGTAGTGTTAGTAGTCTACCAAGTGGCACCCGTGCAGGTGGGCTTGGGATGACTAGGCACCGTGGCACGGTGTACTAAGCGTGAGATCCACCCGTTGAGGTGGGCTTGGGAACCCTGCACACATCGTTTGGGGCCGTGAGCGACACCCCGGCCGGATCTCCTTGCGGATGGAACCCGAATAGGCGATAAACCTAGACGAGAGACTTGTGTGGTTAGTCAGGTCGTGGCCGACTCCCTCACCAGGCTTCCGCTTGAAGGTTGCCGAGATACACGAAGTGTACATGGTGGTAAGTGGCGAGAGCGTGTGTGAAGAAGTACACCCCTGCAGGGTTAATATGATCTATTTGAATAGCCGTGTCCGCGGTAAAGGACTTCTGGGTTGCCTGTACAGTTCATAGACAAGTGAAAGTGGATACTCTAAAATGCGCAAGATAAGCGTGAGTGCTATGGATGGCGTTCTCGTAGGGAGACGGGAGAGGATTCATAGTGGTGTATTGATATGGTGAATATGTGGACTCATGTGGGCCACCTCAAAAGAGTTACTTGCAGTCGTAGTGTAGGATAACCACCGAGTCAAAGCTGGCTTGCTGCAGTCATACTCCACCACCCCCTTTATTGATACTGATGCATATGTAGATAGTTCTGATGTAAGTCTTGCTGGGTACATTTGTACTCATGTTTGCTTAATTTATTTTTTTGCAGAGAGACTTCCATCTCGCTAGTAGTTCCGCGTGGACTTCGACGTTTAGCTTGTTACCTCAGCTACGACCTTGTGCCCTCGGCAGGATCTGGTAGTTAGTCAGGCTTATCAGCCTTTTTCATGTGTAGATGTCTGTACTCAGACATGTTAGCTTTCGCTTGTGTTTGACTTGTATGCTCTGAATGCTGGGTCGAGAGACCCATGTTTGTAATATCTCGCTCCTCGGAGCCTAATGAATAAATACTTAAGTCGTAGAGTTATGTTGTGATGCCATGTTGTATTTACACATATCGAGCATATTGTGTGTATGTTTGAAATGCTTGGTATGTGTGGGATCCGACAATCTAGTTGTTTATCCTTGGCAGACTCTCATATGGGGAAATGTAGTCTAGTGCTTCCTTGAGCCATAGTAGTCCGCTACAGCCCGGTTCACCGGAGTCCTGCTAGCCCAGCACTAATGCTCAGGACGCTTGACTGGCCGGTATGTGTTTCACTTTGTTCTTGTGTCTGTCCCTTCGGGGAAATGTCACGCGGTGACATCCGAGTCCTGCTTAGCTGCTACAGCCCGGTTCCCTGAGTCCTGTTAGCCCAAAGGCTACAGCCCGGATTCACACGCCGTCAATCGACATGCTCGGTTGATTCATGTATGCGTGTCCCCATGGGTTAGTGACGCTTTGGGTTCACGACTAGCCATGTTGGCCCGGTTCTTCTGTCATATGGATGCTAGCGACACTATCATATACGTGAGCCAAAAGGCTAAACGGTCCCGGCCATGGTAAGGCGACACCGTGGGAATACCGTGCGTGAGGCCGCAAAGTGATATGAGGTGTTACCGCTAGATCGATGTGACTTGGAATCGTGGTCCCGACAGCTTTGGTATCGAGCATGACTGCTCAGGGATTACCAAGCCAAACTGGTCGGAGTTGTGTCTAGAAATGCTTTAGTTATGTAAGGGAATTGATTGTGGAAGGGAACGTAAGGCTCTTTTTACTCCTTTACCTTATGTCCTTCTGATCTGAGTCATCCTCTTCCTTTCTACGGGGGTTAAGAACTAGGCCTTCTCATCTATCTATTAGGATGACGAGTTACTATGATAGAGACTTATAGAATTGTTGGATTCAAGTCTCAGTTCAGTTTCTACTACCTCCGTATGTTCATAGCTGGCCTCAGAACCTTGATATTGTGATTTAAGTGGTTATGCCACCATTTTTGCAGGATGTCTCAAATCTTTTGAGCATTTACAGCCGTTATGCTGTCCGAGTCATTCCATGTTTCTAAACAATCTGATGCATTTGCAAATCCTTCCTCCGTTCCCGATGTCCTTTTGGTCAGAATAAGCACACTAGCTAGTGAGTTGAGGTACTCTGTTGCCTCGACATATATGTTGGAGCTATTATTATGACCCTAGGTGTTTTATGGAGTCACCCAGTAATCTAGCCATGTTTTGTGTCCCAGTGTGATGATTCTGGCCATCATTCTCGAAAGCATCCCGTGATGCCATTTAGTTAGTAGGTATTCTTTTCCTGGGTTCTTGAACCCGAGATTCACTCTACTCATTCATGTTGATAGTGTTTGCTAGTTCCTTTATGATATCAGTAACCTTGCGATAGTCCTCGAGGTCCGTGGTATTTCCTTCTTCCAAATAGCATGAACTGCTTATGGCAGAAGTTCTTGAACCAAAAGATCACAACCAGAGTGCTCTTAATGAGTTCTCCATTCTACATTGCCAATCTGCCAGTTCTACCTTTCTGCATGGGTTATCCGGAAGAAATGTTGAGCTTTGCTCGACATACTAATCTATGCATCCACAACTCAAAAAGATATTTGTTCCTTTGAGTTGCCCCTCTCTCTAGTTGCATCCTGATCTCCGTCAATCATTTGATAGTAAAGAGCATGTCATGCACTCATGCTCATCGATATCTCATATTCCTGTGGTCAGTCAAGCCATTCTATTCCGGAATGACTAGGAGAAACAAACTCCAGTACCTTATCCATTTCTAGGATTGGGTCAAAGCAGTTGTATTCCGCAGATCAAATGCCATCAAGCTTTTGTTCTGTTCTACCTTGGAGTATCACCCTCTTTCATAACAAGGGTATCATGGGAATTGCACACCATCTTATGAATTCTTGGTACAGTGATACCCCTCGCCATTATTATTCATTCCTCGGTCTCCGTGTTGTTGTGACCGGAATGCCGACAAGTGAACCGTGATGTGTGAAATCAATACTCCTAGCAACCCAGTTGCTTGGTAGTAAATGGACAATACTCTCATTCTTAGCGTGCTGGTTATTGAATTATCATTCTAAGATTGATCGTGCTTCCTAGTCCTTATTTTCGGTGCACTCTTGGATCAATGAGTTAGGATTGTGTCAATCCTTGCTTATTTGATCATATCATCTTGCCCTGAAAAGCAAGATTGTTCTCGAGTTTAGTGACATATCGATGGTTCGTGATTTTCTGAATATCTTCTCGGAAGTATCACCAGGTTGTGCCCTGACTTTTATGTCGAGGTCGTGATCAACATGGTTTCTTGCAATCCACCCCTTCTCCAAGAATCTGTGTTGGATACCCCTGAGCTAGTTCGTTAAGCTAAACAACAACTTGGAGAGTTGGAAGATAAAAAGCTTTGCCGAATTTGGTTCTTTCTGAAGAGATATCTTTGTGTTTGTATGTGTGTTGAAGAAAGATGATATCTTCACCAATTGGTCCTCGTGATCAGTTGTTGAATCTATTGCCTTGTCAAAACTTTGACTTGAGTATGGGCTATCGTCAAGTCAAATCAGAACCAACGATGTTCATAATGTTGTCTTACTCGTGGTTGATCCCTCGAGCATACACCATTACATCTTTTGGTCTGACCAATGCTATCACCGTGTTCACATGATGGTGGAAGTCCAGTGATATGGAAATTCCGATGAGTTGTTGTTGAGCCCATTAGCAGCATTTTGTGTCCCCCATGATTCATGTTGAACATCTAAGTTAGTGTTGGAAACTTTGTAAGCAATGCCTTCGTGTTCCGTTCATGAAGCTTATGCTTCGATGGAAGAAGTGACTTCCTCGAATTCATGTGCATTTGGTGCAAGTTGCCGCCGTGAGTTCAAGAAAGATTGTTTTTGTTTCCTCTGGTATCATCCCAAGTCAGTTATGCATGTGCAAATGTATTCTATGGTTTGGTGCATTAATTACCTCCACTCCATATGTGTTCCTAGCACACCAAGCCACTGATTGATTTGTTCAAGGAAAAGAAGTTCCTTCCTAAGACCCGGGCTTATACAAGGACTTCGATATCCCCAATGATGGTTCCCCATCTGAACTCGGTAGTGTTTTATTGTAAGACTACTATGTGGTCATGCTTGTCTAAGACAGCGTGTTCACATGTGTGTAGCAGAACCAGCTCATGTTTTGGAGCTTGTTATTGTAGTTCATTTCTTGAGAATCTCGCAACATCGTCTTGTCGATTTGTGTTGCAAAATTTCTTTTCCAGACATGATGTCTGAAATGTCCTGTTACCGACCAGATCTGAATCTCAGGCAGATATGATGGTTGGAACTATTCCAAGATCTATGATGTGGGTGCCTACAAGGTTCATGTTGGCCGACACACCTAGCCGAAGATCTATTATTGTAGCATCTTAACTGAGCAAGTTGACCATCCTCTCCATAAGGATGTGGTGCGACTTATTTTAGAAGTTGTTCCTTATGGATCCTTTGTTCTCCCGAAGTCCGACTTTTACTTGATGTTCTAGAAATCAAACCATATCTATGAATGGGATACACTAGCACATCAAGGAGAACATTAGAAGCGGAGTGCTAAATGTCTCTCGGTCGATTATCCAGATTTTGTGACCTTGGCATTGCTAAGGTGAAGTCTGAGAAGGTGTTATCTTCCTTCGTATCTGCATCATCCATAACTATTCATCATGGTAGTAAGATGTGTTGCCGGGATCCTCGACACGGATGTTGGTAAAACCTTGATGACCATGGAAATGCTCAAGTTCTTGAGAGAACACTCAGTCACTAGGTTATATCCTCGGTATCAATTGGAATGTGCCTCCCGTTTGCCGAGTTGTTCTATAACCATAGTTTCATTTCCGAACTGAGTATGCCATTTCCCTGAACCCCTTCCAAACGATCGTTGTGAATTGCCTTAGCCTGGTATGGAGAGTTTCAATGATCCTTCCCGATAGAGTTTCTTTCTAACGTCATCGAGTTGGATGAAGATCTAGAAAGCAAAGACGTCAAGATCAATATGAAGCAATAAATCAACATCTTCGAGAAGGGCTATTGTATCATGAAGATCGTGTTAGCTTGTGACCCCTCTAACTTCTTACCTCACGACTTGAATCTCGGGACGAGATTCCTGTTTAGTAGGGGTGAGCTGTCACATCCCTAGTTCTGGTATGCTCTAGGCTAGCCCTTCATGTGTGCATCATGTTTAAAATTCTCGTAAACTTGAAACGGGATTGCCTAAACCCTAGCATTAAGGAATTCACTAGGTTCAACCAAAATTTTTCCAAGAATTCCAAATGGCTTTCAAAATGTTCATCATTCTTGGAAAATGCCGAAACAAAGGACTGAGGTGATGCACATTTTTCCATGACATATTTGGGCTCAGATAAATCATACTCTATTTGTATTTGGGCATTTAAATGCTATTAAATATTTTAAATGCTCAAATAATCATAAACTAAAATGTTTGCTGTTGGTTATATTCCAACAAGTGGCATTGTGCAGTTTCATGATTTTTGGGTCTGTTTAAGTATTTTTAATAAATCCCTAAAGACTACAGAATAATAGAAAAGAGAAATAAATGGAAAGAACAGAAACTTACCTGGGCCAACTCACCTGTGGAGCCACCTGGCGGCCCAAGTGGCAGGCCCAGCCACCTGGCCCCCTCCCCTGTCGTCTTCCTCCTTTGCCAGGAGGACGAGCGTGTGCTCGACGCGCGTGCACCGTCGTGCGGCCACCTCCTGCTTGCCGCTTCGCCCTGGCCTCTTCGGATGACGCCATGCAGACCCCCTCGACTCTCTCTCACCCTCCCTCACTCTAACCCCCTTCCCTGGATCTCCCTCTCTCGCGCGTCCGAGCGAGCTCGTCGCCGCCGATCGCTGTTGCTGTGGCCACCGTCTTCGCCTCGCACCTCTGACGTGCCTACGAGCTCCGCGACATCATCCTCGTCATCTCCATCGTGCCAAGCAAGCCGGGGCGCACCGTAGCGTCGTCACCACTACTATCTCCCACCTCGGGAGCCGATCACCGCCGCTGCCGATTCGCCGCCGTCCGCGCCTCCCCGAGCCCGCTGAGACCGTCAACGACCTCTACGTGAGCCCCTGCTTCGAAGTCCTCTTCTTCCCCATGCGTTTGCACCCTCTAGGCCATAGATCCACCATGGCCGAAGCTCGCCTTTGCTCGAGCTTGCCGCCGGCGTGGCCACCGTCACCTAGAGCCGCAGCCGAGCACGCCGCCGTGCTTAGCACGTTCCCAGGAGTCTACTGCGACCACCCGCGGCTCCTGCTGTTCCCTGCAACGTCGATTCGCTCGACGCCAGAACGGCCGCCGCACTTGCCATCGCGGCCGTCGTTTTAGGCCACCTCCGGCGAAGCTGAGGGCACCACCCGACGCTCGCGAGCTCCAGCTACTCGTGGATGGGCTCCGCCGTTGTTTTAGTCGCCGGAGAAGCAATCCTGAGCACCACCGCCGCCCATGACCTTGCCGTCGACCAGTCGCCGGTGGGTTTGACCCCAGTTGACCGGGGGTTTGACTCCCATGACTTACTGACGTGGGCTCATGCCCCTAATTAATCTAGATTTAGGATTAAGTTAGTGCTAACTAACCCTGTTAATTAGCCTAGAAACTGACGTGCGGGACCCACTGGTCAGGTTTGAGCTGGACCGTCCCAGTTGACCGCTGACGTCACAGTGACGTAGTGCTGATGCAGTAACCCCTTTTTCTGGATTTATTCTTTTCAGGAAATTCCAGAAAATAGAGCAAACTTCTAAAAATCATAGAAATCCAACCGTAACTCCAAATAAAATAATTTATATATGAAAAATGATCAGAAAAATCCAATCTATCCATATGTACCATTTACATGCATGTTAGAACAACTTTTGTTCACTGTTTAGGTCAAATCAACTAAATGGCATTTAAATAATCACATATGGAGTTTGAATTTGAATCTTGTATTCAAACCAACTTCATTTAATCTGTTGCTAGTTGCATTAGCTCAAACCACAGCATATTGCCATGTCATATTCATGCATCATAGCATCATATTGTTGCATTGCATTGATTGTGTTCTTTCTTGTTTGCCGGTGTTATCCCCTCCCGGTAGACCACGTTCCGATGACGTGTTCGATGACACCGATGAAGAACTATATTATCTTCAGAAGTGCCAGGCAAGCAAAAACCCCTTGTTCATTCCGATACAATCCCACTCTCTCGCTCCTGCTCTCTTTTACTGCATTAGGACAACAACAATTCATATGTTATTTGCTGCAGTAGTTGAACCCCTTTATCCTCTGCATGACCTATCATTGCCACAGTAAATAGATGAAACCCACTAGCATGAGTAGGAGTTGTTTGAGCCCTGATGTGCCTACTCATTCATGCTTGTTTGTCATGCCTGCCATTGCTTAGAGTTGTGTTAGGTCTGATTCATCGGGGATGAATTGGGAAGTTGTGAAGATGTCCTACTGTGTGAGAGCTAGGGGTGTGAACACGATTTGGTAAAGGTAGCAGTGAGAGGCCATGTAGGAGTACATGGTGGGTTGTCTCATTGTAGCCGTCCTCAGGAACTGAGTTCTGTGTTTGTGATCCATGAACAGTTACTACCACGCATTGGAATGCTTAAGTGCCCCTCTCGACTTATTAATCAACCTGATCTCTGTCCAGGAGTTGCAACTAGTTTGTGGTGTTTGTAGGTAGTGTTAGTAGTCTACCAAGTGGCACCCGGTACAGGTGGGCTTGGGACAGACTAGGCACCGTGGCACGGTGTACCAAGCATAGATCCACCCGTCGAGGTGGGCTTGGGAACCTTGCACACATCGTTTGGGGCCGTGAGCGACACCCCGGCCGGATCTCCTTGCGGATGGAACCCGAATAGGCGATAAACCTGGACGAGAGACTTGTGTGGTTAGTCAGGTCGTGGTCGACTCCCTCACCAGGCTTCCGTTTGAAGGATGCCGAGATACACGATGTGTACATGGTGGTAAGTGGCGAGAGCGTGTGTGAAGAAGTACACCCCTGCAGTGTTAATATGATCTATTCGAATAGCCGTGTCCGCGGTAAAGGACTTCTGGGTTGCCTGTACAGTTCATAGACAAGTGAAAGTGGATACTCTAAAATGCGCAAGATAAGCTTGAGTGCTATGGATGGCGTTCTCGTAGGGAGACGGGAGCGGATCCATATTTGTGTATTGATATGGTGAATATGTGGACTCGTGTGCGCCACCTCAAAAGAGTTACTTGCAGTAGTAGTGTAGGATGGCCACCGAGTCAAAGCTGGCTTGCTGCAGTCATACTCCACCACCCCCTTTGTTGATACTGATGCATATGTAGATAGTTCTGATGTATGTATTGCTGGGTACATTTGTACTCACGTTTGCTTAATTTATGTTTTTGCAGAGAGTCTTCCATCTTGCTAGTAGTTCCGCATGGACTTCGATGTTTAGCTTGTTACCTCAGCTACGATCTTGTGCCCTCGGCAGGATCTGGTAGTTAGTCAGGCTTATCAGCCTTTTCATTTGTAGATGTCTGTACTCAGACATGTTAGCTTCCGCTTGTGTTTGACTTGTATGCTTTGAATGCTGGGTCGAGAGACCCATGTTTGTAATATCTCGCTCCTTGGAGCCTAATGAATAAATACTTGAGTCGTAGAGTTATGTTGTGATGCCTTGTTGTATTTACACATATCAAGCATATTGTGTGTATGTTTGAAATGCTTGGTATGTGTGGGATCCGACAATCTAGTTGTTTATCCTTGGCAGCCTCTCATATGGGGAAATGTAGTCTAGTGCTTCCTTGAGCCATAGTAGTCCGCTACAGCCAGTTCACGGAGTCCTGCTAGCCCAAAGACTACCGCTCAGACGCTTGATCGGCCGGCATGTGTTTCACTTTGTTCTGTATGTTCTTCGGGAAATGTCACGCGTCACATCCGAGTCCTGCCTAGCTGCTACAGCCCGGGTTCCCGAGTCCTATTAGCCCAGTGCTACAGCCCGGATTCACACGCTGTCGACCGACATGCTCAAGTTGATTCATGTATGCCTGTCCCCATGGGTTAGTGCCGCTTTGGGTTCACGACTAGCCATGTCGGCCCGAGTTCTCTGTCATATGTATGCTAGTGACACTATCATATACGTGAGCCAAAAGGGGCAAACGGTCTCGGGCCATGGTAAGGCGACACCCATGGGAATACCGTGCGTGAGGCCGCAAAGTGATATGAGGTGTTACCGGCTAGATCGATGTGACTTGGAATCGGGGTCCTAACAGCCATCCTATGGTACGGGAGATTACAAACGGAATGCACAAACCATCATTTGCATCCCTACCTGTATTGCATTATTTTGCAGGGACTAGTCATCCCCCGATCAAAATAAGATCGCCGATTCTAGATGTGCATTTGCATCCGCGATTCGTTCTAACCTGGAACCTTGTAGCAGACTTTGGCATACTGGGATCAACTATCTTAGCAGTCGTTACCCATGGTACCACTGATGTGCAACATGGTCACACAATCTACCATGATCCGAAAGTCACCATCTACCCAGGTATTCCATTTAGTATTATATTTTTTAACCCTCTCGCCTTCTCTTTCGTTGTTGTACTACTTACTAGTACTAGTACAAGTACTTTTTACCTTGGAGGACGTGTATAGCTCGCTAGGCCCTTGAAGACTTGAACCCACTAGATGCCACCATTTTAGTTTTTCCATGTCTTACTATCTCATCCATGTAGCCAAGAGTGGCTATATATAATAAGCTGGTTATTTTACTTCCTCTGTATCAGAGTAGTACTATTTGCTGCACAGTATTACTGACCGCCATATTTGAGCACAACATTATTATGCATGGACATTGACTGTGTACGTCACCATGTGTCTAGATCTGAGATGCCACGTGTACCAGATGAACGGCGCCGAGTTTGACCCCCGTGATGCTATGTGGGTGCCGAGGAACACTCTTGGAGAGTACTCGCTTTTCATTGGGGACAACTACCCCATTGTGAAGGGGATGCCACCTTCCGTGCACGACACCGAAGGCCTGACGTTCATGAAGCATGGTTGTGTCTTTAGTGCGCATGCCGGATGAACGACATGCTGGGACACACTATCCCTGATTTATGCCGCTTCAGCTTGGATGAGTCTCCATCGTGTGGAACCATACTAGAAAGATGTGACAATGATTCCCGTTGCCCACCGCTATGGATCGTGCCATCCATGAAAACACCTAGGACTAGAACCTGGAGTAGGATATGTAGCCCATCTATGATGTGTAAGTGGGGTATGGTAAATTGTGAATGGTAGCGCTATGAATATATGTAGACTATTCATGCACAAATTTATCACATGAACTGGAGATGAACTTGTGCGGCACACTGGCATTTGTCCTTTAGAATTTATTACTAGTAAATGTGTTATGTGTACGTGCAACTTGTGTGGTTGTTGCACGGGATCCAACACGCTCATTGACAAAAAAAGGTGGCACAACATTGGATAAAGGTGACGTGGCGGCATCATACAGTAGCATCGTTCGCTATAGTTGTAATACTCCTACTAGGATGACAACTCCTATAAAACCTTGCACTTGGCTATTTGCCTCTTCGGGAGGTTCAACTGTTCGTACTCGTGTGAACCTTGCACTTGGCTCTTCGCCTCTTCGGAAGGTCCAACAATGATGATACTACAGTACAATATGCTTCTAGCAATCTGACACCGATTGAACTGCTGCACGTCCACCACGAGGGCGAGGGTGAGCGAGAGGGAGACGGAGAGGGCGCTGTAGTCAAAACCCTCTCCCCGTCCTGCGAGCCACCGTGCGCGTGGGCGAGGGAGAGGCGTAGTAAGCAAGCTTCTCCTCGTTCGGCGAGTTGACGGGACACATCAAAGCAGTACAAGTACTAGTCCTTTCCAGTTAAATATGGCTTAATTTGAAACGAGAAAAATACACTGGTGGTCAACGTATGTAACAATACGCTCTTTACGGTCACTATATATAGTTTTACGGTGATTATACGGTCACTAGCTCATTGTAGAGCACCGCATTGCACCCTACTGACCGCCCACATAGTCAACGTGGCACTTTGTTAACTGGTTAAATTGTCACCTGGTTTCTGGGTCCCACGTGTCAATTGGCAGAGCAAAGAAATCAGTTGAACAAAACTTTACGCAGGCGCGACAGGAGTCCAACCCTTGCGCGCGAAGCACCCTGGCTGTGTATGTGAGTGCATGCACGTGTACTCCCTCGGTCTTCCAACAAAGATGTACATAGGCTAAAAAACAAAGAGTGTACATCTACACTTCCAAGGCATTTAGCCTTTAATCTAAAATCGATATTGGCAAGATTAGATGAATCTCATGAGCATCAACACCAAGACAGTACCTGATCGAGTCAAGTTGTAGTTGCATGCTCCTTTATATGTACTCTCACAGTTTGATGTGCACTAACACTATCCATATTCGTTGTTGAACTAGCACTACGGCGAAAGCAGAAACAGACATCAGGGATAATGCTTGACATATTAACAAAATCTAAAGGAGGAAGAATGGAGATCCATTTTGAGGCAGGTTTAAAAAGGCCACGTGATGCTATATAGTCAACCAAGTTAGTATCAGAGGCAGCCGTTGGCGTTAGGTATCATGCACGTATCCTCCCAATGTGGATCCAGTACAGGAATGAGAAAGACAATACCCAGTTTAACACCTTCCTTGACACTTTATCCGTAAGTAAAGTTATTCATCGCAATTTGTAATATTGTCTTGCTCTGTCTCATGCTTTCTAACTTCCTCCTAATAAGACTCACATTCTTTTTTTCACCAGATGAGGTTCAAGTTGGTTCCGAAAGATGATGCAAATATACAAGCATGCACTCATGTTTTTCAGTCTGCTCTCCGACAACATCGGTACCACCTTAGAAAATCTCACTTTGAAGCAAGGCTAACAATGAAATCGCCCAAACATCTCTAGTGGAATATATTACAGATGAAGACTGGACAACCCTTGTTAAACACTCGTCTGATCCGAATATATGTATTTGATCAGACCACATATTGAACTTGTATTTATGTATGTGCCTTACAAGTGTATCTTCTTCTAGGCTAACAGTTTGAAGAACAAGACCAACCGTTCTAAAGTGAAATTCCAACAAACAACAGGATCTCGTAGCTATATTGCACATTGCGAGGCTCTTGTAAATAGCTGCTAGTTCCTTCTTTTTTCTATGCCATATTATTGTATCTATATTAACATGTTCCAAATACAGAGGAAAGCCCGTGCGTACCAAAAACAACCTGAACTGAATGCAGTGCAAATATTCATGGATTGCCACACCAGCAATATGAAGGGCATGAGCACACCAGTTCAAGCTGCTATTGTAAGTGCTTACCCATCCTGTCTTTGAACTGATTGGTACTATGATGTGTTCATTTAACTGCTTGGTTTGCAGCCAATGTCAGTTACTCTGTTCACTTTTATACATAGTTGTCTTAACGTATCATTTCACCTTACATGGTTTAAAAGAGATGAAGGATATTCTTTTGGTCTTGATCTGTAATCTAGTTGTGACGTTCATGTGCACGCAATGATACAATAGCTTGTTTGTTTTATATCTGTTTACCCAAGATATGAATGATGTCATACTATGTTCATCCTACTTTAAACCATGTCTCTTTATCCTTAGATGTCAACAAATGTGAGGAAATAGACAATACAATAGGCATGCTACATGGACATATGTTCCGAAAGTGATTTTATTATGTAGTTGGCACTACAATACATGCTAATGTATTACAGTAATTCACCAAAATAAGTTATGTATAGACGTGAAACCTACTTTGTTTGTTTTTATCTCATTAGTAACTTATCTTGTACACTAATGTACAAGTTCAAACTTTTAGCAAGCTATGGAACAAATGATTCAACCACTATTGCATGATGCTGCTAACGTGACATTATGATCATAGACCCTTCGACGAAACTATGTGCGATGCAATAATTGTAAACAGTGGTGTACAAGAACCGTCAAGAAAGGTGCAAAACGTTTGTGCTGCCGGAGCCATCAAACACGATTCAGATTTTAGTTTCATGTGCGATGTAGGGCATACGGTTCAGATCAATGAACTATTTTCGATGAGGAGGGACAAAAGAAACGGGCAGCCAGATCAAGGCGTGTGCGATATACAGCATACGGTTCACTTGGATGAGCTATTTTTGATGAGGAGGAACAATAGAAACGGGCGGCTAGATATAGGTATGTGCGATTGAGGGCATACGCTTTAGAAGGATTAACTGTTTGCGATTAGGAAACAGAACAGAAATGGGTCAGCCAGATCAAAGTGTCTGCGATTAATAGCAAAAAAATTGTTTGTGATTGATGGCATACACTTCACACGGATGAACTGTTTGCGATTAGCCACAAAAAACTGAAATATAGATAGATCAACGTGTCTGCCCTAGGCGAGGACACACATTCTAATTAAAAGAAGCGTGCACGATGGTAATAACGAGCATGCACGGTTGTTGGAACAAGACGTGTGCGGACGTTGCCTATTGCGGTGCACCCTATGGTGCAAACACCACGTACGCGGCCGAGAAGGCGTACGTGCCCACATTGCACCTTCCGGGAATAATGCCGCACTTATAACCGTCAGCAAATTTTGAGTCTGCGTCCTGTCACATTCCAAATTCCAAACCTGTTCATACTGATAAAAACCTAAACGATTTCCCACTTAGGAGCATACTAGTACTCGGTTATAAATACCACTACTCCAAGATGACTGCATATTCCTCCTCAACTCCTCATCCACAAAAACAAACAAGTCATTCATCATTGTTCCCTTGCGTCTTCCATGGCCAGCGTGAGTTCTGGGTCGAGAGATTGCCACCAAGGAGATGCGAGCATGGAAGCGGAAGCACGTGAGATGTCACGCCTCACCGCGAACGCAGCCGGCATGTCCCGTTGCACGGCCGTAGCAGCACAGAGGTCCTGCCACGTCGCCGAAGTAGCACGGAGCTCCCGCCACACCGTCGATGCAGCAGACTGGTCCGGCCACGCCGCGGAAGCAGAAGAGATGTCCTGCCGCATCGCGAATGCAACAGAGATGTCCTCCAGTGCCACGGCGGCCTGGGAAAATGTCTCGCGGGCAGGCGAGGACTCTTATAGGCGCATGCATGTGATCGTCCATAGCCAGGTGGATCAGATCTCTGGCTGGGAGAGGTTGCAGGACAACATGAAAGCCCCTTTTGAACAGGCTAATGACATCATTCGGCAACTAAATGAGAGCAATGCAAAGCTCCGGGCAGAGCACGACGTGCTGAGGGCGAAGATCGTCGGAAGTGCGGAGAAGCAGGAGGAGACCACTGCCTTGTTGAAGAGGATTGGCGTCATCATCAAGAAACTTAGCGACGAGAATGCCATGTTGCGCGTCGATCGCAGAAGGCTGGTGGAGGAATCTGTGGATGCTTTTAAGCAGCATCTTGAGGAAAAGAAAGATCTCATCGCCGCTCGCCGCGGAGACTAGTTCCCGCGGCCTGCAGCAACGTATTAAGAAAGTAGAGATCAACGAGCCAGATCGTTGTCTTCCATCTTCTTTTGCACTTGTGTATTTCGCGCATTGCCGCATGTGGCTTTTTTAATTATGTTCCTAAATATGTAAGACAATTATTATCCACTTTCATCGTCCGTATATTCATCATGCTTGCTATAAGTCGCAGTTAATGCTATATAGGTCCGTCGGAGCTTACATCAAGATCCGTGCAAAACTTTCTTTTCAGATTTTCATTTTTCTCTCTTAAATCTCAGTCCAATTTGACATATAGCCATGCCATAGAACAGGGGCTCGAGCGCCATTAACATATACGTTGGGAGGGAGGTGCGCGGCGGGTAGCGGTCAAAGGGCTCTCCTCCTGATGAGCAAGCGCGGGGATCTGATCGCACGCATCCCGTACTCAAATAGCTACCCCGCACGGCACCTCCTAGCCATTAAAAAAAGGGGATGCGTGGCGGCACGTGTTGGTAAGTAGAACGCCCACGGTTTCAATAATACTTGTGTTTCCAATTTTAACGTGACAACACTTGTTCCAAAATGACTTTGTTGATTTTTTATGTGTGCGCCTTCACAAATCGGACAGAAAAATTACCACAGCATGTTGGTGCCATGTCATGACACCATGCCAAGTTTTATGATTTTCACGTGTGTTTTGGATTTACAGGAATTAAAAAACCAAGTTTCTCAATCTTTTCGGCCAAGCCACGACGCCCAGATGTTTGGATTTCATTCCCATTTCTTGCATAGGACCTAGAAATTCACTAAAGGACACACATGTGATTTTTCAACCAACTTTGGTGCATTGGAGCATGTGCTTGTAGTTCAAATTTGAATTGTGCACATTAAATGCCCAGAAATTCAATTAATGTATAAAAAAGGCCAAACGAACCGCAAAAAATTCGAAAATTAAACACAACACTCCTGTTTTTCTATGTTTACACTAGAATTTTTTTAAAAGCAATAAGAGGCAACGGATATCATTCTGTCCCCAAAAGTGGCATGTTCCCTACCAAAACCATCACGCTTGTTGTGAGAAGCTCTGGTTTGTGAGAAGCTTATACCCAAACCTGCCCCAAATGAGACCAAAATTTTACCATGGCATGTTGATGCCGCTCCATGATAGCATGCCAAGTTTCATGAATTTCAGACGAGTTTTGGATTTACTAGAATTTAAAAACCAGGTATCTCAACGTTTTGCCGGCAATCAACAGTGCCTGGTGTTTTAATTTCATTCCCATTTCTTGCATGGGACCTAGAAATTCACCCAAGGACACACATGTGATTTTTCAACAAACTTTGGTGCACTGGAGCATGTGCTTGTAGTTCAAATTTGAATTATGCATATTAAATGCCCAGGAACCCAATTAATGTATAAAAAAGGCCAAATGAACCCCGAAAAATTCAAAAATTAAACACAACACTCCTGTTGTTCTATGTTTACACTAGAATTTTTTTAAAGCAATAAGAGGCAAGGATATCATTCCGTCCCCAAAGGTGGCACGTTCCCTACCGAAACCATCACGTTTGTCGTGAGAAGCTCTGGTTTGTGAGAAGCTTATACGCAAACCTGCCCCAAATGGGACAAATTTTTTACCACGGCATGTTGATGCCGCTCCATGATAGCATGCCAAGTTTAATGAATTTCAGACGAGTTTTGGATTTACTAGAATTTAAAAACCAGGCATCTCAATGTTTTTCCGGTAATCAATAGTGCCCTGGTGTTTGAATTTCATTCCCATTTCTTGCATGGGACCTAGAAATTCATCCAAGGACACACATGTGATTTTTCAACCAACTTTGATGCACTGGAGCATGTGCTTGTAGTTCAAATTTGTATGATGCACAATAAATGCCCAGAAACCCAATTAATGTATAATAAAGTTCAAACGAACCCCAAAAATTCCAAAATTAAACACAACACTCTTGTTGTTCTATGTTGACACTAGAAATTCTTTGAAGGCAATAAGAGGAAACGGATATCGTTTCGTCCCCAAAGGTGGCACGTTCCCTACCGAAACCAGCACACTTGTTGTGAGTAGCTCTGGTTTGTGAGAAGCTTATACCCAAACCTGCACCAAATGGGACAAAAATTTTACCACGATATGTTGATGCCGCTCCATGATATCATGCCAAGTTTTCTGAATTTCAGACGAGTTTTTGATTTACTAGAATTTAAAAACCAGGTATCTCAACATTTTGCCGGCAATCAACAGTGCCCTGGTGTTTGAAATTCATTCCCTTTACTTGCATGGGACCTAAGCATGCACCCAAGGACACATATTTGGTTTTTCAACCAATTTATATGCACTTGAGCATGTGCATGTATTTAAAATTTGAATTATGCACATAAAGTGCCCAGAAAACCCGTTAATGTATAAAAATGTCCAAACGAACCCCGAAAAATTCCAAAACATAACACAACACTCCTGTTGTTCTATGTTGGCACTAGAAATTTTTTGAAAGCAATAAGAGGCAATGGATATCATTTCGTCCCCAAAGGTGGCACATTCTGTACCGAAACCATCGCGCTTGTTGTGAGCAGCTTATACCCAAACCTTTCCCCAAATGGGACAATTTTTTTACCATGGCATGTTGATGCCGCTCCATTATACCATGCCAAGTTTCATGAATTTCAGACGAGTTTTGGATTTACTAGAATTGGAAAACCAGGTATCTCAACGTTTTGCAATCAACAGCGCCCTGGTGTTTGAAATTCATTGCCATTTCTTGCAAGGGACCTAAGCATGCACCCAAGGACACATATTTGATTTTTCAACCAATTTATATGCACCAGAGCATGTGCATGTAGTTTAATTTTCAATTGTGCACCTGAAATGGCTAGAAAACCAATTTAATGTATAAAATGTCCAAACGAACCCTGAATAATTCCAATTCTTATACGACACACATATAGTTGCATGTTCACTGTAGATAAAAGGTCTAGCAATTCAAACACCGTCCATTGCCGCTGTGACCCCATTATGTAAGTCAAATCAAGATGAAAAATCAAGTAGATCCCACACAGCTTATTATCTCCAACCGTGTGAGATGTGGTACAAAATATCTTGAAGCACCGTCAGTGTATAGTACGCCTATGGCTTATGCGAGAAGGTGCATGAGCTATAGTCCACAGCCGGCGTGTCAAGCACACTACCTCGCTCCCCAAATACTCCCGCCTCTACATCCCTCGCAATCTCGAAAATATTACTGCCTCGTAATCTCGAAAATATCTATCGCCTGGAAGGTTTTAATGTTTGATAGCACACGATTAGTATGTGTGGACCATGGGCGATGTCCATTACTCCCGCTCTGCTTCAGTCCCTTTATTGAAATTTTCAGTAGCCCCGACATTTTACTCCCGCCTCTGCATCCCTCGCAATATCAAAAATATCTGCTCGCCCTTGATCCAAATTTTTAGTAGCCCCGCCTTGTTACTCCCGCCTAGTAAAATTTTCAGTTGCCGCAGTATTTCCTCAAACAACACCTTGCCCCCCTCCACACACACCACACACTTCCCAAAACCTCCTCTCACACAGACACACACAACCCTTGAAACCATTGGAAGGTCGCCGCCATCGCCGGCGCCTCCGTCCTCAACCTTTGCCTGTCTGACGGGGAGCTTGAGGAGCCAATGGCCAAAAAGAGGTTTATCGCGGCCTTTTCGCTCGACACCGGCAAGGTGGCCGCCGAGGTGTCCCCGTCGTTCTCCGCGGGCTCGATCCGCGGTCGCCGGTCTCCCGATGTGCCCGCCATCGTGCCGCTACGCCAGTTCAAGGACTTCCCCGTCCTCCTTCGGACCCGGCAGCCGACGAGGTCCTACCTCGGGGTCTGGCAGCGGCGGTGGGGGACGTTGGTCTCCGAGATTATAGATCGGGAGACCCACACCCACCGGTGGCTTGGTAGCTTCCACACGGCAGAGGTCGCATCCATGGAGTTCGACAGCTGGTAGGTCCGCTACCACGGTGCGGCGGCTAGGCTCAATTTCCCCTTCGTTACATGTCCGGTCGACCTCGTTCCGCCGGAGCCAGGGTGGTGAGCTCGGCTATGGCGCGGGAGGACCGCGAGGCGTGGGAGCGCCTCGAGGCCGAGGCCGCCGACGAGGCCTACATGCAAGAGCTCCGCCCGCAGCATCCGGAGCTCGTGGAGGCGGAGCGGGCGATCTTTGCAGCGAGGTTATCACGCTCTCCTGCTATGACGAGGTCGAAGGCGGAGACAACGGGGGCGCAGAGGGTGGCGAGGTTATCGTGCTCTCCTCCGATGATGAGGTCGAAGGTGGCGACGACGGCGGCATGGAGGGCATCGAGGTGGACGCCGAGGACGAGGAGAACGACATCGACGAGTGGAGGAGTGCCTTCCCCAACGACCCTGACGACGGCACCGGCCCAGACCCGGCTCGCGGCACACCGTACATGATGAGGAAGGATTGGCTCGACCTTTACTTTGACCGAAAGTAGTTTAGCTTAGTTTAAATTTTGTTTTATGTTCGGTTATGCAAAACTATCTATGTTTATGTTTGAATGCACGCTACTTTTGGTTGAACCTTCTTTGAACTTGATCAAATTGAAGCTTACAACATTAAGTTTATGGGATCGACTAGAAAAGGCCAAAAATTGCTGGAGGATATATATATATCCACTAAGGGTTTTAGTCCTTTAACTTTTAAAGGATCGGCTAGAGATGGCCTTATGACTTATTTATTTCAGTTCTTCACAATGTGATTCTCTATATGTGCAATTATTTGCCGTGCAGTTCAAATTCATCAATAACAATTTCAACAATACCACTATGAATTACGATATTTGGTTGCTGTTAAGGATATTGCAGTTAACATGCCTTTTCATTTTTTTAAGAATAACTAGTGTACTTTAGACCTGCACAATACTAGTTTGAATGACTATTTGCTTGTTTTTAAATGTTATGCCTGATGCAGTTAACACACCTTTCCACTTCTTGTTTTGCTTAACAAGCGTGCTTAAACCTGCACATTGAAGCTATCAGTTGTAGATTATGTTGTCTACCATGGATATATTTTGTTGACGTTTATCCTATTGTGCTTAACATGCCTTTATATGTACTCATGCGGGACAATATTGAGAACAGTGTTGTTTTCCATCGAGGTTATTTTCATCCCATTGCTTATATGTACTCACTGTTCAGGATATTGGTAGCTGGTACCATATAGTCTAGGGCTGATAAGGGATTAACCATCGAATCAAACATTTCACTGAATATATCTGTAATCCATTTATCAGTAGGTTAACTAGGGCCATACTTAATATATCTGAGGCTACATAGCAACATACATTGTACTAAATGACTAAATATGCAATCCCAGGCTACATAGCAACAAGGAAGAGTGTTACCTTAATGTTCTGATGATGTCTAGATATACATGTAATAAAATCTTATATAATGGGATGGAGGGAGTGTTGTACTGCATCACTTTTCAATTGTTGTTTAGCTTCTAATATTAACTTGGTGCTTTTAGGTACATATATCATTGCCAAAGTTCCACACTTCGACCCTTACTGGTGCAATAAGATTTTCATGAACCAGCATCAAGTGAGGAAACTGATAAAGATTGTTATTAAAATGTGTTCAAAGACGTCAATCGAACTATTTTTTACACTTTATGCAAGACAATAGTGAACTGCAGGATGGTAAGTAAGAACCTCGTAGCCTTCTTTTTACTGCCCCTAATGAGACGTGTTAGATGACAACGTCTGAATCTTTTTTCCTTTGAAGTGGATCGTGAAGCAGTTTAGTCAAGATTACCTCTCAAACTACATGATTGGCGGTCAGCCATCACAAGGGGTTGTACTAGAGTCCTGCATGCCTTCTGCATCCAGGAGAGCACAATAGGGCCATTCTGCTTTCACCTTGTTCAGCAACTGGAATGTCTGTTGCCTCTTTCTTTACCATCTATAATACCACAAGTATACAACCCTGGTTCATCATTCTTTATTTGGTGCGTATGTAATTCTTTAACATATGTACCTGTGAATCAAATAATGCATTGGTTGTTTGAACGTGATGGATATGAATAAAGCTAAAGCCTACTTTAAAGTTTAAATTAGGTACAATTTTAAATAGCAGCAATTAAATTAGGGCGAAATTAGGGTGTGTAGGTCATTACGGCGCACACAGTTAATAAAGCATAGCATGTGCGATATACATCATAATATGACACGGTTCACGGAGAGGAAACGTGTGTAACAATGCACAAAGTTGTCGTTTGCAAAGCGTGTGTGATACTATCGCATACGGCGTGGGAAAACTAAATGTGTGTGATTGTCTACCTATCCTACACAGTTTATAATCATGAACTATTTGTGATGTGCCAGGCATCGTAAAACTTCCATGCCTGGAATCTGCCTTGAAAACTCCCGTGCCTGGAATCTACCTGGATTTAGGTAAAACCACAAAACTCCAACTGTGATGGCAATGCAAGCACAAACGAGTAGAAAGGATGAAGCGTTTGGGATATTCGAGATATCAGAAACGGATATATAGGGACAACTGTATGCATCAAGGCTCCCTATCCCCGACGGTTTCTGGGTGGTGTGGAAGGACCCCCCCCCCCCCCAGTTCCAAATGTCGTCGCGGAACGGGGTTAAAAATTGTAGCTCCGACGCGTACTAGTGAACAGCCACAACCACACGAAGGTGACGAGGCTACCACACGCACAATGTCACCTCTTGCTGCAGTGCGTCAGTATCTCTCCACTAACAGTGAAAAAAGCACCTTCCTGCGTAATTCTTGGTTGGTTGTCAAGGTAACCTCATCCAGATTTCCTACTGAACAAAATCTTCCAGCTAGACAGAGTGATATATCTGTGCTCCAGACACAAGTCCAATCCCTAATGGACTTTTTTTTGGAAACAAGAATAGTGGTTGACAAATGTCGTCAAGATATGAATGGTTTTGAAACCAGACTATCAGACATTTGCTTCGTTGTTCAAGATCAATGGCGGAAAAAAGGGGAAGATCATGCTGCTCCATCAGATTCTATAACCTGAAACATTAGCACTCAGGTCAAATGATATGTCCTTCTATACATCCGATGGTGCTTTTATCTACAATGACTGTAAACTTTATGCCAACATGTCTTTTGTTGTATGGTTGGAATTTATTTTGTTGTGATACAACATTTAAGATGCTGCCAAAGGCTGCAGTAATTACGACACTATTTTTGTATAGTGTAGGTTTATCTTAGTAATGTATTCGACCGAAAGCTTCATAGGAGCCCAACATGCCAACATTCGTCGGGCCCATTCCAATTGGGCTAAAAACGATTATGGGCCGCAATTTTCATGTAGCCCACTAAAAATATCTGGGCCTAAATCAGCATAAGCTTTCATATTTTTCTAGTAGGCATGTGCCCATAGTGGGCCTTTAGCAGGCCCAAACATAATTTGGGCCCTCAATAACAATAGGCCGTTTACAGGTGAATATCTCGAGCCATAAAAAACATGGGCCTTTAATAGGCCGAAAGTGAGATTGGGCCCTGATTGTGCCAAATAACCCACTGGTCAATAACAGGCTGAAATGGTGGCCCGTTTACACTGCGGATCATTCACAGGTCGAAATTCAGACATGTCGTAAATGCGACGACCTACTACACGGGCCTTTAACAGGACAGAAGTTCGGTCAGGCATGATTAGTGTCAGTTTTATATGGGCAGTTAATAGGCCCGTTGTGACGTTGGGCCACATATGGCCAATGGATTTCATCTGACGTTAACAGGCCAAAAATCACAACAGGCTGAAAGTGGCCCAAATCTACAGTGGGCCTCTAATAGGCTGAATGTCAGACATGGCCGAATATGACCCAAATCCTTCATGGTCGTTTATAGGCCAAAAGTTTCAATGGCCTATAAATGGGCCCAAATGAAGCAGGACCTTTAATAGGCCGGAAACACACCGGACCGTAATTTGGCCCAAATACTTAGCGGACTGTTAACGGGCCAGAATTGACCATGTGCCACGATGATGACCAGTTTAGGACGGGTCGTTGACGAGTCGATTTGAGACTAGCCGTACGGGCCTTAATTGAGAATGTTGGGCCTTTAGCTAGGCCCGCCCATTATGGTCTGCAAAATCTTGTGCGCCTTTAGCTAGGCCGACCCATTATGGTCCGCAAAATCTTGTGGGCCTTTAGTTGGGCTGGCCCATTTAATATTTATGGGCCACTTTTGGGCTAGTCCACGTGTCAACATATCATAGACGCATCTCGCCCATTGGATGAGTGACACCTGTGCCAACGCGGAGCTGACACGTGGTTCCGTCGGCCAATGAGAATTTTACACGTGGAAAATCCGCATTGGTCGTGGCTGTTAGCGGGTTATCGGATCCAAAACCAGACCCAATAGGTTAACGGTGACCTGTTATGGTGGACGCCACGTGTCGGTCACCCTTGACGAAAGCACTTCCATGACGCGGCATTTATCGTCATGGAAGTGGACACTTCCGTGATGATAATTTTGGTAATGTCATGGAACACTTCTACGATAGCACATGTATGGCTATCTTGATTCTGTCATAAAATCGTCATGGATGTACATGCATGACAGAAAACGTGACCTACTATGACAAACACGTATCATCACGGAAGTGTATTTTTTTTTGTAGTGAGCGCTGGAAGGTGGCGCCAACATTCTTCTAGCCAAATGACATGGTGATGTAGCAATATTCCCCAAAGGGCGTGATGAAGGAAGTCTTCAGGGCGTCGGCCGGGTCCAGCTTGATCTGGTGATAGCCGAAGTAAGTGTCCAGGAAGGATAGGAGCTCACTGCCAGTGGATTCGAGCACTTGATCTATCCGCGGGAGGGCAAAAGGATCCTTGCGGCATGCTTTGTTGAGGCTGGTGTAGTGTATGCACATGCGCCAGGTGTTGTTCTTCTTCCGAACAAGGAGTGGGTTGGCCAGCCACTCGGGGTGGAACACTTCCATGATGAAGCCGACTATGAGCAGCCGGGTGACTTCTTCGTCGATGGTTCTTCTCTTCTCTTCTGAAAACCGACGTAGGGGTTGACGGACAGTCATGGCGTCCTTGCAGACGTGTAATTTGTGCTTGGCGTACTTCCCCGGAACACCTGTCATGTTTTTTGGGGACCATGCAAAGATATCCCAATTCTCACGGAGGAAGTCGATGAGCTCGCCTTCCTATTTGCTACTGAGGCGGGTCCCCGCAACAACGTACTTGCTACAACTGGGGTCGGACGAGTTGAGCGGGATCTTCTTGGTATCGTTAGACGGCTGGAATGATGCCTCGCCAGCAGACTAGCTCCTTGGCCGGAGCAGGCATAGCCGGCTGCTAGCCGGCCAACGCGACGATCCGGCCGAGTTGGCGCCGCTGCTCGGCTATGACTCGCGACTCGGCTAGCTTGCCATCGGCACGGGCGCACTCCAGGGATTTCTTGTAGTCACCGGCAACAGTTATGAGGCCCTTGGGACCCGGCATCTTCATCTTCAGGTAGGCATAGTGGGGAACCGCCATGAACTTGGCAAGCGCGGGCCGGCCCAGCAGCACGTGGTAAGGGCTGGACAAGTCCACCGCCTCACCAGATGGGCTCGCGCCAGAAGTGGTCGTTGGTGCCAAACAGACTGTTGAGTTGGATCCGGCCGATGGGGGAGCAGGAGAGACCAGACACGATGCCGTGGAACACCATCTGGGTCGGCTCCAGCTGCTTGGCCTCGATGCCGAGTTTGGTCATGGTGTCGCGGTAGAGGATGTTGATACTGCTACCGCCAGCGATGAGGACTCACGAGAACTTGCTGGTGCAATTTTCAGCGACTATGGTGGGGTCGAGGACGAGGGCATAGCCAACCGGCGTAGGCATGACGACCAGCTGGATGATGGTGTTCCCCTCCTTCCGAAGTAGGCGCTCGCTGTGCTTTTTGCTGCCCATGCTTGTGAAGATGACGTAGCAATCGTTCGGTTTGGGGAAAACTTCATCATGCATGGCGCTGGTTGCTGAGGGCAGAGGCGGCTACCCCAGAGCCGGCAGCGGCGGAGGGGCCGGAAGGATGTCGCCCCTCATGATGTGCTTGGCGATGGTGCACTGCCGGAGCGTGTGCGTAGAAAGCCTTGCGCCACTGTGGTGCTTGCAGGGGGCATCGTGCATCTCCTCAAAGCTCATGGCAGGTTGCCTGGCCGTCTTGCCAGTTCGCTGACGTCGGTTTCCAGCCGGCTCGGCCATGGGCGCTTGATCGGCGGTAGCGACGAGGCACTTGTCGTAGCAGGGAGCCGGCTTCTCGGCCTTGCCCTTGTTGTTCTACTGGATGTTCTGCTAGCGGTTCCTCTCGCCAGCCGGCTTGGTGGGCGGCGCCAGCAGCGCTTTGCCAGCGTCGTCCAACATGACTTGGATCTTCATGGCGGAGTCGACATTGGCGTACTTATCCGTCGTGACCATGAGCGTGGCCATGGTGGTTGGCTCAGAGCGCAGGAGCTTGCACTTGAGTAGGGTGACGTCTTGGCAACCGTTCATAAATTATTGGATGGCCTGAACCTCGTGGACCCCCTTGTAGTTGTTATGGAGCCCAGTCCAGCGTGCAAGGTATTCGCGAGCGGTCTCGTTCGACCCCTAGACGCACATGGCGAGCTGGCTAGGGCGGCTGTGCCGCTTGTAGGTGCCGTTGAGGTTTTGCACGAAAGCTTGCTCGAAGTCAAGCCACGAGTTGACGCTGCCAGCCAGCAGGTTGTTCAGCCATGTCCGGGCCGAGCCCTAGAGCATGAGCGGGGTGTAGCACACGGCTAGGCGTCAGTTGCCACCCATGATGATGATGGCGGTGGTGTAGTCGATGAGCCAGTCCTCTGTCTTGATGGTCCTGTTGTACTTTGGGGTGTCTCGGCGGAGGGTGAAACCCTTGTGGAAGGGCTCATCGCGAATGCGCTGGCCGAGGCAAGCCGGACCAACCGTGTTGTCCTCCTCTAGCTCGTGGGGGCGGGTGAGCTGCTCGATGCGGTGGTGGGCGTCATTCATGTCGATGTTGCATTGGCCCAGCTGGCTCACGATCAGGCCACGGGGAGCCGGTTCGGCGGAAGCTGGACGGCCACTCCGGCCGGACGATGGGGGAGAATCTTGCCGGTGTCGGGCATCCGCAGCCGGCTCGTTACCCAAGCCGTCGCCAGCTGTTAGAGCGCACTCGCGCCTGGTCCGGGTTCTCCCAGACTAGGCTTCGGCGGGACACGGGGAAGACACCTGCTGGGTGTCCTGGGGCTCGATGTCCTTAGTGTGGTGCGAGGCGGATATCGTGTGGGCATCAAGGTGCACCTGCTGCATGTTTGCAGTGCCGAGCAGCTCATGAATGCGCTGCAGGCGCTCCCGCAGCTCCTCGCCCTCCAGGAGCTCCAGGCCTTCTGCGTTCGCCTCCACGGCACACATGTTCTTGATGGGGGTGTCGTAGACGGGTGGGACCACACCCAGCGCGCAGCCGATGGCGCCACCACGGGTCCGCACCCTGGCGAGCCGGCTGGGCTCGGCCGCGGCCGTCGTGAAGCCGTACGCGGCGTTGCGCTCCCGCTGGATGGGCTTTAGCCGGCGCTGAGCAGCAACAAGCGTCATGGCCTCATCCAGTAGGTGCATGCGCTCCTCGTCGAGCCGGGCTCTGGCCTGGGTGGCGTCAACATCGGTGGTGATGGCGATGCTAAGGTTCTACAGCATGGCACGCTGCGGGTCGGTCATGCTGGTGCGATCGGCTGCAGCCTTGGCCGTGGTGGCCTTCTTCGCGGCGCTAGACGAAATGAGAACCTCCACACGGGTGCAGAGATCCGCCACGTCGTCGGGGAAGTCACAACCAACGGGGACGGGAGAGTCGATGACATTGAGCACCTCAATGGGGTACTCATCGGGGGCGAGCGGGGCGGAGATGTGCGGCGCACTGATGGGGACAACGGACCAGCCGACGAAGCCAGTCGACGCGGCACAGGGCACAGGGACCAGGCCATGCATGACGTGCTCACTGGAGTTGGTGAAGGGCCCCTTCTGGAACGTGACTCCGGGCGGTGCCTCGAGCTGCCCCATGTTGGGCGCCAACTGTTGTGGTGATCTCAGGCAGATGCCATGGGAATGCTAAAGAGAGGAACACACACGAGGGCGCACTGGTGGGCTCCACAGGCGAGGTCGGCACGAGCGAGCGTATGACACAAGACGTACCCAGGTTCAGGGCTCTCCGAAGAGATAATACCCCTAGTCCTGCCTAGTTTGGTTTATATGAAGTGGATATAGGCTTGCTCATAGAGTTGTTTTGGGGATGAAGGAGGACAGGCCAGTGCATACTCCGCCCCTTCTGCGTGTGTGTGTGAGTTCTACTAGAGTCGACCCCTTTGCATCAACGAGCATCGGGGGATCTTATAGGCTGGCCCCCCAGGGTTACAATGGTAATGTTTCATGGGCGCGGGTCCCTGGCGTCAACGTCTAGGAGCCGGCAGTGGGGGCCGTTAGGCCGCCGGGTCCGCCGGGTGCGGGCCGTAACGGGACCGCTGGGCGTGGGTATGGCCGGTAGCTAGGTACTGTGGCACGCTTTGCCAGGCGTCATGGATCGGTCAGTGGGGCCCCACTACGGGACCGCGCCCCTAGGACACCGCCTGCTCTAGGCGAGGCGTGGGAGAGCCATTGTCGCGTCCACCGGGGGTGGCGTAAAGGAGAGGGCACTGTAGCCATACTTGCTTGTCACTGGAGTTGACTTCTTGTGGACGGGCGGCATGCGCTAGCCCTGGCCGGGTTGTGCCACCCGGCCGGCTCATGCTGGGGAGCTGACCAGGGGTGACCCGGATTGAAGGGCCTTGCCTGTCCTGATGTTTTTAAAAGAGATTCAGGTTTCATTGCCTACCCGCGGGTCATCCCCTAAAACATCCTTCCATGAGGAGCCTGAAAACCCTAAAGCTTTGGCTTCGGACTTTCTTTCCTACCGTATCTCTGGGTCGGCCCTTACCTCGGATCCATATTCAAGCCCGGATACGACTTTGGCAACCGAAGACTAGGGGTCTGCCCACTCCGGACGCGCCCCTCATGCTACCACACCAGAGGTTGACTCTGATAAAATCTCGAATATCGGATCTAGACGATGAACTCATAGGCGCCCCTTCCTCGATCTATGATCATATCATGCCCGATGCAGGCTGTGTGAAATTTTGTGTCCCACCCATCACCGACTTGCATGGTAGCCACTATTGTTGGCGTTCTTGGAACCAGGTTACCCAGACTTGCCTGCCTGCGGTCCATGGCATAGCTCCCTCGATGGCCTGGTACGGCCCATCTGCAATACCACCAAGACAAGACCCTCGCGAGGAGCCAAGCCTCGTGAGGCGGATGGCACCAAGACTTCCTGTTGGGGATATTACTACTTGGCGTAAACCGGCCAGGAGAGGCCGGGTTAACTTCATCAGTTGTCCAGTATACTTGAAGCCCATGAGGATATTCTATAAGGGCCCATGGCCCAGAACCGGTTTAAGGCTTGTAGCCGTGAACCGGCATTAGTATGTAACTTGTGTTGTAAGTTAGAAATACTAGAGACCGAACCGGACACGTCTATGAGCCGGTCTCGGGACCATGCAAACCGACGGGCGTCACCCATGTATATAAGGGGCGACCCAATGGCGCCATTCAGACAATGAGACAACAACTCCAGACTTAGGCGAATCTTGTTTGCTCCCTAGTCATCGAAACCCCCATCAATTCCATCACAACTAGACGTAGGCTTTTACCTTCATCGAAGGGGCCGAACTAGTATAAACTCTCTTGAGTCCTTGTGTCCGCTTTAACCCCTTCAAGCTAACCCGTAGCGATCGCTCCACGACTAAGTCCTTTCATGAGGACATCTGCCGTGACAAAACCACGACAGTTGGCGCCCACCGTGGGGCTATCGCACGATGGTTTCATGTTCTTGGAGGGCAACTTCGAAGGACTCAAGGGCTACGCTGTGGGTCAGATGACCAAGAGTCGTCGCGGCAAGCTCTACATCGACTATTCAGGCTAGGGCCCCGAGGCCGGCTCGATTGAGTACGGGTACCGGGTCCCCTTTGGTGGCATACACGTCTTCATTGGCAAGATCAGTGAACCGGGCCCTGAGCCGCACATCTGCACCGACCTCGTCGAAACGGCTCAGCGTGCGAGATCTGCCCAGGTTAAACCGGCCGTGAAGCGTGCCTTCGTGGGAGTCATCCACGGAGGAGAATATGATTGTGGATCGGAATCTGGCAGCGAGACCGTCGTTTATTCCAGCGGCGAGTCCTCGACCGGAGAAACCGAATCATTGTATCAGCTACAACACAGCCGGATTGGGGGCTGTTCCGATGGTGACAGTATTCCGGACCCCTCTGATCCGCCCAACCGGGTTGGGATATTCATGGCCGGTACACATGCGGCGGTCCACTCTTTGACCGTAGCAGCAATGTTCTCCGGGTCAGCAGCGGCGGCCGGGGCAGGAGGCCCTGTGTCCCCGCCGGTTCAAGTCTTATCTGATCTGTTTGATGCGTTGGCTGTGCTTATGGCGGAGGCTAACCCGGCGGATCAGGACGCCCACAACGCGGAGATTGCAAAGGTGAGGGAACAGATCACTCAGGCCAAGGCCGACCTGGCAGCCGAGAACAACAGGATGGCTGCAGAGCGAGCCGCTTTGGATGCGCAGGCCTATAGGTTTATGCTGGACCAGAATGCGTCGCATGAAGTCCTGAAAAGGAAGCATCGGTCTCGCCTACCGACGGTTTTCGATGCCAGAAACCTCTTTAATACCCCAGAAGCAAGGACTAGTAACCCGCCATGGCTAAACCGGGCGGAGGCACTTGGGACGGGTGCGCTGGTTCAGCCTCGCCTGATGGAGCCGCCTCGACAGAATAACATCATACCTCAGCCTATCCAGACACCTCCAGGTCCTTATTCCAATCCAATGGATAATCTTATCGCCGCCGCTTCACGGCTGGAGGCCATCCCGATTGAAGGTGATTCTCCGCAAGCAGTGGAGACGCGCCGGGTTAAGGAACATCTTCGAACAGCCTTAGTTCAGTAGGAAGCATATTCATATAGCCGTGACCGAATTCATTCTACCCCCCGTCCGAGCCGGAGTTACAGCAGGCGGATGGATGAACCGGCCGTATCCAGTAATGCACGGAACCGTGAAGCGCCCCATGGCCATTACCCGGCGGGTGATGCTCAGGAAGTGGTGGATCGGGCCCGAGCACGAAGGGATGCCGAGTTAGCAGCGCAACATGAGGCTCTCAACTTACGTCGGTTCGCCCAACCACCTCGATCGAGCCAGGAGTTACTTCTAGTTCTTTGGGAGTGCCTTGTCTTCTCCCCGCTTTACGCAATGTGCGCCTGCCCAATGATTTCAAGGGCCCGCGCAAGGTGCCAAATTACACGGCCGATTTGTCTCCGGAAGCATGGGTAGAGAGCTATGAGATGGCCATGGAGATGCTTGACATAGATGAAGCGGCATGTGCAAAGTATTTCACCATGATGCTTGAAGGACAACCCGTATTTGGTTAAAGAGCTTACCAGCCAATTCTATCAGTTCATGGGCCCAGTTGCGAGCCCGTTTTATCCAGAATTTCAAGGATACATGTGAGCAGCCCATGTCGATAGTGGACTTAGCGGCCTGTGTCCAGGAGGAAGGAGAGTCAACAACCCGCTGGGTACGCCGAGTCTCGGAAATTTTGCACTCATCAGACCGTATCAACACCGACTCCGCGGTTATAACTTTGGAAAGCAACTGCCGATTTAAACCTCTGAAGTTGAAATTGGGACGGATGAAGCGCCATTGTAATGATATGGGGACCCTCATGACTGCGTTAGTGAAGTATGCTGATTCGAATGGTACCAAGGATCCCGAGTCTGATGATGATAAGACAGGGAAGGGAAAGAAGAACAGCAACTCCAAGGGGCAACAACACAACACGGCAGGTCATGGTAATGGAGGAAAGCGTAAAGCGGATGGCAGTATGGACTTTGTGGCTAATACTAGCGCACAGGACAGGGGCCAGCGACGGAAGGGTAAACCGCCAAATCACGGTGGAGCTCCAAACCCCAATCCGGACCGCCTGACTTATCTATTAAACCAGCCCTATCCAAAGCACGGGACCAACGAGACGCCAGCCACCCACCTTTGGAAGGATTGCTATATTATGCAGGAGTTCAAGAATTCTAATGCTTTCCGGTATGATCTCGGATCAGGTGGTGGCTCGGGATCCGGATTCCATGGGCCGGGTCACGGTGGAGGAAATGCCGGTTCAGGCTTCAATGGAGATCAGGGTGGACATAACAATCAAAACAATCAGAATAGCCAGGGTGGTTACAACCAGTAGTCGGGCTATCAGAGCAATCCAAAGCAGTTGAATAGCGGGCAATATCATGTATTCACCACTAGCTTAGACAAGCGAGACCAGAAGCTTCACAAGCGAGCAGTGAATTTTGTTGAACCGGCCATGCCTCGTTATTTACGCTGGTCCGAACAACCAATCATATGGAGCAGAGAGGATCATCCTCCCCGGGTTGACAATCCGGGTCAGCTAGCGTTGGTGGTGGCACCTCAGGTGGGAGGTTATAAGTTCACCAAAGTTCTCATGGATGGAGGAATCAGCATTAATATCTTGTACTATGAGACCTTCCGTCGTATGGGGCTAACAGACAAGAATCTTAAACCGTCCAATACAGTATTCCATGGTGTGGTACCTGGTAAGTCAGCATATCCCATTGGCAAGATAGCTCTGGAGGTGGCCTTTGGAGATGATCATGATTCCAGGTCAGAAACATTGGTTTTTGAGGTGGTTAAGATCCGGAGCCCATACCACGCTTTATTTGGGCGGCCGGCTTATGCCAAGTTTATGGCACGTCCCTGTTATATTTATCTGCAGCTCAAGATGCCGGGTCACAAGGGGACCATAACCGTTCATGGAAGTCGCGAGATTGCCTTGGAGTGTGAAGAAGGTGATGCGGCCTATGCAGAGTCGGTTTGTGCCACGGAAGAGTTGAAGTACTACAAGGATAATGTTGATCCGGCGGACATGACTCCGTTGAATAAGCCAACCACAGAGCATGATCCGGCTCTAAAGTTCAAATCGGCAGCTGAGACTAAGCTTGTTGACTTTGTTCCTGGCGATTCGTCCAAGCAGTTTAGTATCAGCACCAACTTGGATCCGAAATAGGAAAGCGCGCTCACCGAGTTCATCCGTGAAAACCGGAACTTTTTGGCATGGAATCCTTATGACATGCCAGGTGTACCGAGGGAACTCGCTCAGCACACTCTTAATGTTGATCCTAAGTACAAACCGGTGAAGCAGTTTCTCCACCGGTTCAAAGAAGAAAGGCGCAAAGCTATTGGAGAGGAGGTGGCCAGGCTCTTAGCGGCTGGTTTTATTGTTGAAGTGTTCCATCCTGAATGATTGGCTAATCCGGTGCTGGTCCTTAAGAAAAACGGCACCTGGTGCATGTGTGTGGATTACACAGATCTTAACAAGGCTTGTCCAGCAGATCCATTTGCCCTCCCCCGCATCGATCAGATTATTGATGCTACAGCGGGTTGTGAGCGTTTTGAGTTTTCTGGATGCATATTCTGGTTTTCATCAGATCAAGATGGCAGTTAAGGACCAGGAGAAGATGGCGTTCATAACTCCCTTTGGATCCTTCTGCTATGTATCCATGCCCTTTGGGCTCAAGAGTGCCCAGGCAACTTATCAACGGTGTGTACGGAATTGCCTTCATAAGCGGATCGGCCGTAATGTGCATGCCTATGTGGATGATATTGTGGTTAAGTCAAGGGAGAAGGAGACTCTGGTTGATGATTTGAAGGGAACCTTAGATAACCTACGGACATACAAGATGATGCTCAACCCGGCCAAGTGTGTTTTGGGTGTACTGGCAGGCAAGTTATTGGGTTTTCTGGTGTCCAACTGGGGAATTGAGGCTAATCCGGAGAAGATCACAGCTATCACCTCCCTAGCTAAACCGAAATGTGTCAATGATGTCCAGCGCTTGGCAGGCCGGATTGCCGCGTTGAGCCGGTTTATCAGCCGCCTCGGTGAGAAGGCGATCCCTTTGTATCAAATGCTGAAGAAAGCACATCCCTTTGTCTGGAGTCCGGCCGCTGATAAAGCGTTGGAGGATTTAAAGCGGTAGCTAGCTACTCCGCCTGTTCTTGCTGCTCCGATTGACAAGGAACCATTCCTACTATATGTGGCAGCTAATGCTCGTGCAGTCAGCATAGCTATCATGGTGGAGCGCAAGGAGGCAGGCAAGGAATATCGGGTTCAGTGTCCGGTTTACTATATCAGCGAGGTGCTTATTGAGTCCAAGCAAAGATTCCCGCATTGGCAGAAGTTGATGTATGGAGTTTTCATGGCAAGCCGGAAGCTTAAGCAATACTTCCATGGACATCCCATCACAGTGGTTAGCTCTGCTCCTTTGGGATATATAATTCAAAACAGGGAGGCAACTGGCCGGATTGCCATGTGGGCTATAGAGCTTGGGCCGCACGGTTTGAAATACGTGCCTCGGACGGCGATCAAGTCTCAAGAACTTGTGGATTTCATCAATGATTGGACGGAACTACAAGCACATAAAGAAAAGACGGATCACACTTATTGGACTATTCATTTTGACGGGTCCAGGCAATTGGAGGGCTCGGGGGCTGGATTCGTATTAACTTCCCCACGAGGTGATAAGTTCTGTTACGTTCTCCGCTTAATGTTCCCTTGTACTAACAATGCAGCTGAGTATGAAGCTTTACTACATGGTCTCCGGATGGCTAAGGAGATGAATCTCAGCCGAGTCAAGTACTTCGGTGATTCGGACCTGGTGGCCCAACAAGTGTCTGGTACTTGGGATTCTAAGGACCCGCTCATGGCGGCATACCGTCGTGAGCTGGATATTATTGCAGGCCACTTCAAGGGATATTAGGTGGATCACGTGGACAGACGGAAGAACGAAGCGACGGACGCTTTAAGCCGGCTAGGCTCTCAGCATAAACCGGTCCCTCCTAATGTCTTCTTAGATGTTCTGCATAACCCATCGGTCAAGCTCCCCGGCGAAGAAGATTTGGCTATTCCTGATCCGGAGGCTCAGTTGGTGGCGGCTCTGCATGTCATTCCGGATTGGACAGTTCCTTATCTAGCATACATGAACCGGGGCGAGTTACCAGAGGATGAGACGCTGGCCAAACAGATAATCCGGCGATCCAAGTCCATGACTATTGTCAATGGCGAGTTGCATCATTGCAGTGTGTCAGGAGCGTTTCAACATTTTGTATCGCCGGAGGAAGGTTGTGAGATCTTGCGCGAAATCCACGAAGGAGATTGTGGTCACCACACCGGTTCAAAATCTCTGGTGGATAAGGCGTTTCGTCACGGTTTCTATTGGTTGACTGCTCATGCTGATGCGGAGTACCTGGTTAGGCGATGTGATGGCTGTCAGAAGTTCTCAAGACGCGCTCATGTGCCGGCTCAAGAATTGAGGATGATTCCAATTACTTGGCCGTTTGCGACTTGTGGGCTGGATATGGTTGGGCCTTTCAAACGATCCAAGGACAAGAAGACCCACCTTTTGGTGGCGGTTGATAAATTTACAAAGTGGGTAGAAGCGGAGCCCGTCAGTAAGTGTGATGCCGCCACGGCGGTTCAATTCATTAAGAAGGTCATTTTCCGGTTTGGCTTTCCACACAGTATCATTACTGATAGTGGTACCAATCTGTCTAAGGGCGCTATGAAGGAGTTACGTGAGCGTGAGCACATCCGGCAGCGTTTCATCGATGGCTCACCCACGGTCAATGGCCAAGCGACGAGAGCTAACCAGGAGATCTTCGAGGCATCAAACCCGGCTTATGGTTCCTTTGCAGCGGGCGCCGGGTTGTTGGGTTGAGGAGTTACCATCGTGTTATGGAGCATCAAGACTACACCCAACAGATCGACAGGATACACACCGTTCTTCATGGTCTATGGAGCGGAGGCGGTTCTCCCCAGTGATATCCATCATGATTCACCTCGTGTAGCAGTTATGTTGAAGCGGACAACGAGGTAGCACGGCAAGATGCTTTGGACCTGTTGGATGAGGAGCGTGACATTGCAGCTGCCCGTTCGGCGATCTACCAGCAGGATCTTAAATCGCTATCAAAGTCACCGAGTTAGAACCGAACCTTTCAAGAAGGAGATTTGGTGCTCGGCTCATCCAAGACCGACGGATATGCACAAGCTATCCCCACGCTTGGGAGGGACCTTTCAGTAGTCAGCAGAATCTACACAACGGGTCGTACTATCGATTGATATTCGAGAGCATAAAGACTCACATACATCGAGGAGGAGACCAACAGGCCGTGGAACATAGCTCATCTTGACCCTACTATACTTGAGCCATAGGCTCTACTTATGTACATATTATGACAATGTATATATTATGATCAATACAATAAACCGGAGCCTTAGCTAAAGCGGGGTCTCTGTTATTTTACATCATGAGTGGTTACACGGAGTTTTTATCTTAAAGCGGTTTCGGTTTACCCTTGAGTTAGCTTTTAACAAAGCTCTATATCATGTCACTTGGGGGCTTGGTCGGTGTCCGAACCAATGCAACACCTTTTGACAAAGAAAGCCACGAGATCACTTGGGGACTTGGTCACGTCTGAACCAGTCACGCCTCTTGGTCGGCCTAAGGCCACAGAATCACTTGGGGGCTTTGGTCGAACCCGAACCATCGCTACGCCTCTTGATCGGCGTAATGCCACTGCATCATTTGGGGACCGGGCTGACATGAACCATAGCCACGCCTACTGGGGGCTTGGTCGTGTCCGACCATGGTAATGCCACTTGATCGGCTCAAACAGCCTCTTTCGCAAAAGATTTTTTCTGTCTTTGCTTGAAATTTGTTTGTCTTTTTGCATATTTCTCTTGTTGTGTTCTTAAACCGACAATTATTAAACCGATTCGACTATTAGTTGACGGGACACGGTTTGTTTTTCATCCGGAGACAGTTTTGTCCGGTTTGATTTTTGATAAACAACCTATTATGGAGTAACACCGGTGTTCATCTTAACCCGGAGCAGTTTACAGTAAACCGACCCTATATACTACAGAGCTGTTTTCTCCTTCAGCGAGCGGGTTTCTTACAACTCTGCTTCAAGATTGGCACAACCAACTTCATGCCCTACGAAGGCAGGTATCATATATTCCCATATTTTATCATATGTTTAATCTAAAGTATTATCTTTAATTTCATATACATGGATATGATGACCCGCCTGGTGGTACAACCACAATGGCATTTTAAGCTTTTTTTCTGCAGACAATAGTTTAAGGTTGATGATTCAACAAAAACATAAATTGCAATAAATATGCACGAAGGCATATCAACACAAAGTGTGGCAACTAGTCTATTACAAGGCAACACAGTACCCAGATAAGATAATTGTTATTGGCATAACGTAAGGAAGCAGTAATGTAAACCGGCCTCCGGTTTATGCTTGATCGCCTGCTTGGCCTGATGGTTGCGGGTCATCCTGCGCCGCTTCAACTTCTGATTCCCTACCCAGCGGGATTTGGTATTTGGGTCAGTTCAGGAGCATCGTCTTCTGCCGCTTTGTCTAGGTGAGCTTTCTTGCTTGGCCTAGGCTTGGCCCTAAAAGGAAAAAGACGGATCAGTCCAATGAACATTGAAAGTGGTATACCAAACAGCATTATCAGGAATATGGCTCACCCAAGCACTGTCTTGAGTGGTGGGAGTTGGGTGCCTGTCGACTCGCCAGAGGAAGAATGAGAAGTCACCTGATAATCGGAGTCAGATGGATTAAGAGGTTGACGAATGCAACCCGCTTTAGGATAAGCGTTAATGAAACAGTTAGAGACCTCTGAGCGGCGTTTCGAACGGACTATTCGGTAAACCGGTGGAGGTGACTACCTGGCATTGTGTGCCGGGTTGCTGCGACGAGCTTCATGCTGTTGTGTCTTCATAAGAAAGTTTCGATCCAATTAAGAAAGAGGATGAGAAAATTTAACTTTCCGGTTTGCCCGACGGATTTTTACTGAAGGTAAAGGGTTTGAATCAGAAGAAAGAGCGATTACCTCTACAACATCAGCATGACTAGCTTCAGCATCATCCTGACAATAATCATTATCAATAAGGTGTGTAAAAAATAGACCAAGTGAGTCAACTTCTACCACAAGATCCGGATTACCCGCATCATCGTCAGCTGGTGGATCGGAGGAGGCAGTGGTTTTCTTTCTATTTGCTAGTTTCTTCACAACTTTGGTCTCGGGCCGGGTTATTGCCACCGGTTTCTCTTGTGGAGTCTTCCTGCTCCAAAATGGATCATCACCCTGTTTGAAAGATGTTAATATCAACAAAGAGTACTTAAACATAGTCAGATTTTATAAAGGCATAAGATATGAGTCTTACGGCTGGCGGTTTGTTGATGGCGGAAAAGGGAGCCAGGCCGGTTTGGGCGCAAGCAGCTTCCGGTTCGTTTAACATCCTCTTAACAGCCTCAGTAACTTCATCGTCTGTCAGCTGGATCTCAATATACCGTAGAGGGTCTTTTACATCTTCTGTTTATTTGCACATCAAACAGGAGCGCAGGCTTAGGGGTAGTATACTCCAAGATATCCAGCAGCGAGCAAGATCAACTCCTGTCAAACCGTTGGCCATGAAGGCCCGGAGTTTGGATAGTTGAGGGCCATATTTGCTTCTTTACTTACCAGTCAGTCTGTGAGGGAAGGGATGTGTGTTTCTTAGCCGCTCCGGACGGTAACCCGGTAAAGGATTTTCTCCCTCAGGAGAGGTATCTTTGCAGTAAAACCACGTGGAATTCCACTCTTTGGGATGACTGTGCAGTTTGGCGTGAGGGTAAGTGACCTCTTTCCGCTTCTGAATCGCCACACCACCCAACTTAGTGTTGGGACCGTCAGAAAATTCAGTGCGGCGGTTTAGATGGAAGCAATCTCTGAACAATTCAACTGTGGGCTCCTCTTGAAAGAACACCTCATAGAGCACTTGAAAGTGATAGATATTGGTTATGGAGTTGGGGCCAATGTCTTGTGGACGCAGTTGGAAGTTGGCCAAGACATCCCGATAAAATTTTGAACCGGGTGGACTGAAGCCCCAGGCTAAATGATCAGCAAACACAACAATTTCTCCATCCTTGGGTTCTGGAAACTCTCCGGGCCAGGGACCCTCCAGTGAATGACGTATTTTTTGCCTA
Organism: Aegilops longissima; assembly: GCA_021605205.1. Lineage (NCBI taxonomy): Eukaryota > Viridiplantae > Streptophyta > Magnoliopsida > Poales > Poaceae > Aegilops > Aegilops longissima. The sequence goes on from CM038679.1 coordinate 177,450,646, forward strand.
AAGCACCGGTACGGACTAAGTTATCAAGTTGAGTTTCAGTCACTCGAGAAGGGACCCAATTACACTCGTACACTTGCTTGGCCATGGTGCAATCTGCAAAGCAGTAATACCGGTTCAAGAATATGTTGGAAGGCTATATATTGATACATTCATTGTTAAACCGGAAGAAGTTACTTATAAACCGGATTTCTGCAAGGTGGCATAAATAACTAGGAAATCCTGGCGGTTCAACAAGGGGACTAATGGTATATGCCGAGTTGTCCATTTTTCTACAAAGTTAAACCGCCTGGTCTGAAACATTGAAGAATCAAGAGTGGATGTGCGAAAACAGGTTTCACAAAAGTGTTTCACAGTTTTGGATCTTGAGCATGTTCAGAAAAGAAATAAATATTCAAGGTCCAAAACGGAGCGGTACTAAACCAATGAGCAAGGATGTAAATAAGATTTATGATCTTGAGATGCGTAAGTGAAAACGGAGGCTAGAAGCTACCATTACATAGAACAGAGATTCAAGAGTTCTTTTGACAACCATTATATGAACAAAGAACAAAGGATGAACACTGAAAAACCTACAAACCCTAGAATAGATCTGGGGCGGAAAGAGCAGAAGATTTACTGGAGCTGAGGAAGAAGCGGAAGGTCGCCGCGATGCTCTGGTAAATTCAGGATGATGCAGCGGCCAAGGTCGAGGTAGAGACAATGGTTGACGGAGGCGGCAGAGCATCACGAGCCGGGCGGCGCAAGGAAGACGATGCGGAAGGGCATGAAGGGGAAAGGAGAATGACCCTTTGGTCCTATTTATAAAGGCAAGGGATATGTGTGCCAGGCGCGAAAATCAAGGGGCCGCAAGTTTGGAAGCGGAGCTGTCGCCTCGATTGTTGCAGACCCATTAATGAAAAGATGCTATATACAGTTCTCTATGACAGATAAAGTCATGCCGGTTCACCACAATCTGAGAAGATGACGTCACGGCGGTTTAATCAAGAAGATGTTGAAGACGAGGCTTTTTACTAACGATTGACATGAACCTGTTCAAATCAATCTGGGCTTAATGTTGGGGATATTACTACTGGGCATAAACCGGCCAGGAGAGGCCGGGTTAACTTCATCAGTAGTCAAGTATAATTGAGGCCCGTGAGGATATTCTAGAAGGGCCCAAGGCCCAGAACCGGTTTAAGGCTTGTAGCCGTGAACCGGCATTAGTATGTAACTTGTGTTCTAAGTTAGAAATACTAGAGACCGAACCGGACATGTCTATGAGCCGGTCTCGGGACTCTGCAAACCGACGGGCGTCACCCATGTATATAAGGGGACGACCCGGTGGCGATTCAGGACAACAGACAACAACTCGAGACTTAGGCGAAGCTTGTTTGCTCCCTAGTCATCGAAACCCCCATCAATTCCATCACAACTAGACATAGGCTTTTACCTTCATTGAAGGGGCCGAACTAGTATAAAATCTCTTGCGTCCTTGTGTCCGCTTTAACCCTTTCAAGCTAACCCGTGGCGTTGGCTCCACGACTAAGTCCTTTCATGAGGACATCTGCCGTGACAAAACCACGACACCTCCCGAGGGAGCGGCCTTCCCAGGCGGCCTCCAGAGGAGCGCAAATTTCTATGCAGGTAGCCAGCCTCACTTGGCTGCGATGACTTGAGCCATGATGACCAAGGACAGGCGGGCGCTAGCGGGCACAGAGGAGGCAGTTTCCTCTTTGGTTCTAAGTTGGCAAGGACAGATGTGGGTTCCCGAGGAATCTGCCAAAGGTTTCCATTCCGGTGCTACAAGACCAAGACCACAGGCTCGGCAGGACGGAGGTCGTCACCGAGCCCACCACTGCATCACGACCAGAAGCTTTGTAGGCGAAGACCACCTTTCGTCAAGATTAGATGTATTACTTGTCCCCTTTCAAATTGGCCATTGTGGGATCCCTTCCCGCCTGTTTTGGGGGAAGAGGACCAAGGCCACTATAAATATAGGCTAGCCACCACCATAGGGGGGGGGGGCGAATCCTTTTCCACCACAAAGCAGGAGTAGGGTTTTACACCACAAGGTGGCCCAGACCTGGGTGAACTGCCATGTTCATCTACGTCCTTGTTCACGTGAACCCAACTAAGCTAGGCTGTGGGGCGACGAGCCTGAGGCTTCAGAGGTTGATCTTCGCACACGCCCCAAAGTTCGAACCTTCTTGGGTCCGCGGAGCCACGAATCCGACATTTAGCTCGCCGTTAGGGGCGTCTCGAAGTCCGCTCCTCCATCGACCATGCCTCGCCCTCGCTTTATGGCTCCCATGGCGGGTGCAACCCTGCAGGTCTGGCCGACGAGGCATATGGGAGCGCCGCGAGTCACCCTGTTTTCACCCCTAATCTGCGATGAGTGTAGTGGCCCGCGAAGTTCGGGCCGGCGTTGCCCCTGCGGTACGATGGCGTCGCAGAACATGAAGGGTTCCTCCAGTCATACACGCAGGCCATCGAGGTGGCAAGCGGCGACGACAAGGCCATGGCAAACTGGTTTCCCCTCGCCCTCATGCAGGCTCCTTGATCCTGGCTCTGCGGCCTCTCGCGCGCCTCGATCTCCTCTTGGGAGGAACTCTATGACCAGTTCGTCACGCGCTTTGCGGCTCCAGCACCCCACATGGTTGCGTGCATCTTCGATGGACCACAGGCACCTACGTCTAGCCGTCACATCAAGCAGCTCCTTCGTCAGCAAGATGCCGCCCGGCCACAACGAGGGGTGGTGCATGGCCGCGCCGGGCCTGTGACAGCCATCACCTTCGATTCCAGAGATCACCCCAAGGCCACGACCACGGCAGGTGCCCTCCCCATGCTGTCTACCTGCACCATCAGCAACATCGCGGTGACTAAGACCCTCATCGATGGAGGCGCCGACCTGAACGTCCTTTCAGTGGAAACCTTCGATTCGCTTCAAGTGCCATAAGATCAGCTACATCCCACTCGGCCTTTCTCGGGGGTGGTCAAGGGCTTCTCCACTCCCCTGGGGTAGATACGCCTCCCTGTCACCTTTGGCATGCGTGAAAACTCCACACCGAGCTCATCGACTTCGACGTTGCTCGCATCGGTCTCCCATACAACGCCATTCTGGGGTATCCGGCCCTCGCCAAGTTCATGGTGGCCACCCATCCGGGCTACAACATCGTCAAGGTGCCAAGAATTAGTGGCATCATCATGGTGGTCGGAGATGCGAAGGATGTGATCTGGGACCTCAAGCTTTCTTACAGGGCCACAGCCGCTTCATGCCCTACCACCACGAATGCCGCGATGGCTCAGGAGGTCGTGGCCATGAAGAAGCAGCTATTCTCTCAGTACCGGGCTGAGACAAAGCAGGTGCTTGTCGACACCGGGCGCTTGGGCTCCACCTTCACGATTGGTTTGGGCCATCCCCTAGACCAGGAGGAGGCACTGGTTGTCTTCCAGAGGGTAAAAAAAGATGTATTTGCGTGGGAAGCATCTGACTTGGTCGGTGTCCCGAGGGAGGTTATGGAGCATCACCTGATGGTATGCCCTGGTGCGTGTCCAGTAAAGCAAAAAGCACGGCGTCAGGCACAAGAGAACCAGGCTTTCATCGCCCAGGAGGTTGGCAAGATCCAGAAGGCCAGCGTCATCCGGGAGGTGCGGCACTCGGATTGGTTGGAAAATCCTATGATCGTCCCCAAGAAAGGTCGGAAGAAGCGCATGTGCGTAGACTTCACTAGCCTCAACAAGGCATGCCCTTAGGATCCTTTCCCGCTCCCGCATATCGACCAGATCGTGGACTCCACCACTGAATGAGATTTGCTATGCTTCTTGGATGCTTTCTCGGGATATCAAGAAATCAAAATGGCGACAAAGGACATCGAGAAGACAACTTTCACCTCCCCATGCGGCGTGTACTGCTACACTTGCATGCCCTTCGGCATGGGGAACGCTGACGCCACCTTCCAGTGACTGATGCACATAGCGCTCGGGCCGCAGTTTGGGAGGAACATGGAGGCATACGTCGACGACATCGTGGTCAAGTCAAGGGAAGCGAGGACCCTCATCAGAAACCTGGAAGAAACATTCGCTAACTTGCATAGCATCAACTTGAAGCTCAATCCAAAGAAGTGTGTGTTCAGGGTCCCGTCCGGCAAGCTGCTGGGTTTTTTGGTGTCGCACAAAGGGATAGAAGCCAACCCTGAGAAGGTTAAGGTGATAGAGCGGATAAGCCCGCCTCAGACCCTCAAGGAGATCCAGAAGCTTGCAGGCTGCATGACCTCCTTGTGGCACTTCATTTCCAAGATCGGCGAGCGTGCCCTCCCTTTCTTTAAGCTGATGAAGAAAAGGGCACGTTCGAGTGGACTCCCAAAGTGGAGGCGGCCTTCGAAGACCTCAAGCGATACCTCACGAGCCTGCCTGTCATGGTGGCGCCTCATTTGCACGAGCCCCTGGTGCTGTATTTGGCGGCCACACCCCACTCGGCTAGCGCGGTGCTCCTGGCGGTCAGGGAAGGACCCGCATGCGTGGGTTCGAAGCTAGGTGGCTCGCGAGATGCCGCGCAACCTTCGTTGTCCCAGGGCAGCGCTCCCGGGAGTCTCGTCACTCCACCGACCCCCGAGCCTCACGAGCCCCTCGAGCCCCCCATGGAGCAAGACGTCTCCGACACCTCGCCCCTCTTCGAGCATCCGGTGTACTTCGTCAGCACGGTGTTACGCGATGCACGCGCGAGCTACCCCATGCGGCAGAAGCTTTTGCTCGGACTCCTCGCCGCCTCTAGGAAGTTGCGTCACTACTTCCAAGGCCATCCCATCAAGTTTGTATCGGCGTATCCCCTGGAGAAGATATTGCGCATCCCCAACGCCATGGAAAGGGTTGCGGAATGGAACATCGAGCTACAGGCCTTCCAGCTGGAGTTCGGCACGACTAGGGTCGTCAAGGGGCCGACCTTGGCCGATTTCGTGGCGAGATGGACCGACGCTCCGGATCGTGGGCTGGATTAGGGCCAGTCCCTCATACCTGGCGATGAGGTACCCGATGGATGGGTCATGCACTTCGGGCGACGCTTTCACGCGGCAGGTCACGGGGGCTGGAGTCGTGCTTATCTCACCAACCGAGGAGATGCTCTACTATGTTGTGCAGCTTTGCTTCCAGCGTGGTGTGAAGGTCTCCAACAACATCGTAGAGTACAAGGGCTTGATCGCCGACCTCATGGACGCGCCCGCCATGAGGATCAAGCGCCTCACCATCAAGGGAGACTCCCAACTCCTCGTCAACTTCTCCAATAAAGAGTACAAGCCGAAGGATGATCATATGGAGGCTTACCAGGAAGAGGTACGCAAAATTGAAAAGCGCTTCCTAGGCTTGGAATTGCAGCATGTCCCACGGGGCGCCAACAAGGAAGCACATGACATCGTGAATAGGGTGTCACGCCGCGAGACCCAGAGGCCAGGTGTCTTTGAGGAGAGGCTCCACAAGCCGTCGATGGCCCCCCTGACTGCGGGCTCGACATTGCTCAGGGAGGAGCTGCCACCGGCCCCGGCCTTAGGAGCCCGCTTACTCCTGGCGCTGTTGCCTGAGGCGGGCTGCTGAACCGAGGAGTTCAAGGCGTACCTACTCCGCAGCACCTTGACAAAGAAAGAGGAGGACACAGAGCGGGTGGTCTGCCAGGGCACTACCTATTATTTGTAGGATGGTGAGCTCTACCGGCGACGCCCCAACGATGTCTTGCTGCGGTGCATATCCCAAAAACAAGGGTGCAAGTTGCTGGCCGATATCCATGGTGGGGACTGCGGGCATCACTCCTCGTCACGGACACTTGTGGGAAAGTTGTTCTGAAGCAGCTTCTAGTGGCCAACGGTGCTCAACAACGCCACCGAGATGGTGCGATCCTGCGAGGCCTGCTAGTTCCATGCCAAGTAGATACACGAGCCCGTGCAAGGTCTCCAGACCATCCCGCTCTCATGGTCATTCGCGGTCTGGGGGTTGGATATCCTGGGCCCTTTCCCTCGAGCGGCTGGCGGATATACCACTACCTCTACATTGCCATCGACAAGTTCACCAAGTGGGCGGAGGTGGAACCCGTACGTACCATCCCCGCTGGCTCGGCCGTCAAGTTCATCAAAGGCATCGTCAACCCTTTTGGTGTGCCCAATCGTATCATTACTAACAATGGTTCCCAGTTCACGAGCAAACTCTTTAGGACTTATTGCGCTAACCTTGGAACGCAGATATGCTACGCTTGGGTGGTGCACCCACGGAGCAATGGCCAGGCCGAGCACGCTAATGCGGAGGTCTTGAGGGGCCTCAAGACAAGGAGCTTCAAGAAGAAGCTCAAGGCCTGCAGCGGGGGTTGGCTCGGTGAGCTTCAGTCCGTGTTGTGGTCTATCCGCACCACCGCGACTAAGCCCACCGGCGAGACCCCATTCTTCCTCGTCTACGGAGCCGAGGCGGTCCTCCCTCAAGAGGTCAGGCATCGCTCCCCGTGGGTCCTGGCATTCGATGAGGCACTGAGGCAATACCACTGCAGCAATGTCCGCTCTCGGACCCTCAAGGTGGGTAACCTCGTCCTGAGGCGGGTACTTTCCAGGGAGGGCTTTCACAAGCTCTCGCCCATGTGGGAGGGCCCGTTCAGGGTACTCAGACTTGCCTGCCTACGGCCTGTGTAGTGGCTCCATCGACGGCCTGGTACTGCCCACCTTGAGCACCAACAACACAAGATCCTCGCGAGGGGCCAAGCCTCACGAGGCGGACAACGTCAAGACCTCCAGAAGGAGTGGCCTCCTCAGGCTGGCTCCTGAGGAGCGGAGATTTCTATGCAAGCCCTCACCTCATGAGTTCGGATTACGCAAGACATGACAACCAAGGCCTGGCAGGCACCAGTGGTCGCAGTATAGCAGTTTCCTCTTTGGTGCTAAAGAGGCAGGCGCAGGCGTAGAGTCCCAAGGAATCAGCCAAAGGTTCCCATTTCCATGCAACAAGACCAAGACCACCAGGACGGCAGGATGTAGGTCATTGCCGAGCCCACCACGGTGTCACGACCAGAAGCTTTGCAGGCGCAGACCACCTTTCACCAGGATAAGATGTACTAGTTATCTTCCTTCGAATTTGGCTGTTGTGGGATTCCTTCCCGCCTTCGTTTGAGGGAAGAGGACCAAGGCCATTATAAATATAGCCTAGCCACCACCTTAGACGGGATGAAGGAGGACAGATCATTCATATCATCCTCTCCCTCACCAACTCAAGAACACACCTCCTGAGGTTTTTCTCCCACTGTACTAGTTCGTCCTCAAGCCACCTTGAGGCCAATCCACCACAAAGCAAGAGTAGGGCTTTACACCACAAGGTGGCCCAAACCTGGCTAAATTGATGTGTCCCATTTCCTTCCAGTTCATCGAGCTAGGCCGTGAGATTAACAAGTGGGCAGACTAGGGAGGTTGTGTTCTTCGCACACACCCTAGAGTTCGAATCTATCCAGGGTCTGCGGAGCCCCAAATCCCACATTTGGCACGCAAGGTAGGGATGCGACGGAGCCTCTCTTCCTCCGCTCGATTCGCCACAACTCCGCCATCCCCATGGCCGACGCCCCTCGAGCCCATGCTAAGCACTGGGCCGCTCGGCCCGCCCGGGCAGTGCCTACTGCCCAAGAAGTCCTACACTCCCCGCTCCTCGTAGCCCGCACGCCGCCCAGCGCCGTCGGCCATGGGCGGCACGGACCACCACCGCCCGCTCTCGTGCTGCGCCGCAACCGCGCCACCACGCGATCCTCGAGCTATGCGACGGCTCTACACACCCGCTAGGAGCAGGCAAACACGCGAGCCATGCTCATCGTGGCACGAGAGCTGCTGCGATGCAGGCTAGCGGAGGGCAGCCACGACGCCCTGCTGGAGCGGGTCGGCGAGCGGCACCCTTCTGCACCTTGCCCATGCCGCAAGCCCTGCACGGGGCGCGCTCTCGCCCCCGCTATCCCCGCGCGCCCTTCCATGAGGGGCTCGGAGGACCTAGCGGCAACAACCTGGTTCGCCACGCTGCTCAACCTACCCACGATAAGGCACCTCTGGGCTTGGCGAGGCCGGATGGCCCCTCTGGCATTGGGTATAAGTTGTCGCCATGAATTTGAGAAAGGTTTGTTTTTGCTTCCTCTAGAATCATCCCAAGTAAGTCATGCATGTGCGAAGTATTCGGTGGTTTGACAGATTAGCTACCTTTATTCCATATGTATTCCTAGCACACAAGCCACTGATTGATCTATTCAAGGATAAGAAGTTCATCGTTAAGTATACAATGACTTTGATATCCTCGTTGATGGTTCCCCACCTAAACTCGGCAGTGTTTTGTTGTAAGACTACTATGTGGTCATGCTTGTCTTGGGCAACATGTTCACATGTGTGTAGCAGAACCAGTTCATGTTTTGGAGCTTGCTATCGTAGTTCATCTCCCGAGAATCTCGCAATGTCATCTCGTCGATTTGTGTTGCAACCTTTCATTTTCCAGACATGCTGTCTGAAATATCCCGTTACCTACCAGATCTGAATCTCAGGCAGATATGATGGTTGGAACATTCCAAACATTTGCATTTTGTGCCCAGCTTACACCACCATTGTGCCAAATTCCGTGGGCTTCTTTTCTCAGCAGTTGTTGTCCAAGATCATCTTTGAAAGTGGGATTACCATGGGTCCAACAAGGTAGTCCACATCATCCATCCTAGTTTGAGTATGCCGTTCCTCCGAGCTCCCTCAAACGATCGATTGTGATTTTCCTTAGGCTGATATAAAGAGTTTCAATGATCTCTGAATCAAAAGTTACTCTTTTTGCCACTTAAGGGAATATTTCTATGAGTCACCTACCCCAAGGTGCCCCGTTATGGGATCATGGTAATTGTTTCCTCGCTACTTTGAAACCCTCGTCAAATTGTTTCTTCCGTCCCTGCTGATGCAAGTTTTGCCTCTCAGCTCCAGAGATGTTTCAGTGTCTCATTCCGTGAGATGATCGTGAGTTGCTGATCTTTGAGAAGATCGATTCATGTAGAGTTTCCCTCCCTTCCATCGTCGTAGACAGATGAAGTTCTCGAAAGCAATGATGTCAAGATCAATATGTTGCAGCGAATCGATGTCTTCGAGAATGCAATGGATCATGAACATCGTGTCATTTCCATGTTCCCTATGTCTTCTTACCTCACGTCTTGAATCTCGGGACGAGATTCTTGTTTAGTGGGGGTGAGTTGTCACAAACCTAGAATTCTGCTTGTAATTAGTGGCATTTCATCATTTTCAATTTCATTTAATCTTGAAATGGGGATGTTCAAACCCTAGCATCACTTGAATCAAACTAGGTTCAACTAAAATTTGCATTCAATGAAACCAAAATGATCTTTATTTATATTCGGTATTTTTGGCAAGGGCTTTGATCCAAACCAACAATAATGAACATTTTTAAGGAATTATTTTGGGCATTGAATTTAAATCAATATTGTATTTGGATTTGGTTTTATATTCTTAATATATGGAATATAATTTCAGATACCTCTGAAATAATTTATGTGGCTTTGGATAATCCCATTGTGCAATATAAAAATATTCAGTGGAATGTTTTCACTATTTTTACATTTGTTGGAACTTAAAAGCAGTGGAAAATGAATAAATAAAGGAAAACAGAAAAAAAATTAAAACAGAGCAGAAGAGAGGGAGAGCCTACCAGGGCCTTACCCATTGAGCACTAGCCCGGTCCACCACAGCCCAGGCGCTAGTCGTCTCCTTCCTTTGACAGGAGGACGACGGCGTGTCGCACGCATAGGAGGCGAAGCCACCTCCTGCTTCCACCTCCTGTTCCCTTTCCCCCATCCTAGACCCCGCGCCTGGAGACGCCCGAGCGCCCTCTCACTTCTCCCTCGCTCTAGCCCCTCCTCCTCTCGTTTCTGTGCTCACCGAGAGGAGCCCGTCGCCGCCGTCCACACTGAGCCCTCCTCGCCCTCTGTCCGTGTCCAGAAGCTCCGCCTCGGCGCCCCCGATCTGCTGGACGAGCCACAAGCCGCCAGAAGCGCTGCAACGTCCCCACCGAGACCGTTTTCAACCTCCCGATGTCGAGATTGCCTTTCCCGCCCTGCTCGCTTCGGTCCTCCTCCGAGCTCGCCGGCTACATCTCCATGACCGATGTGAGCCACTGAGCCTGACCCCCCTCTCCGTTCCTTCTGTTGCACGCCGTAGCCGCCGCACCACCTGCGTTCGAACCGGGCACCACCCGCGCACATAGCCGAGCCCCGCCGCCGCTTGAGCTCGTTGCTGCCGCCGCTACCGACCACCCCTGGCCGCCCCGAGATCACCGCTGGATGCGTCAAGTTGCGGCCATTGCAGAGAGCCCACCTGCCCGTGCCCTCGTCGCCGGAAACGGCTAGACGAGCAGCTCTGCCGTGCTCTGTTCACCGCCGTCGGTTAGCGCCGATGTGGCACCTCATTAGCGCCTAATTAACATGCTAATTAACCCCTGAGGTCACTGACATGTGGGCCTGGCCCTAATTAACTTAGGTTATTTTTCCACTTAGCACTAATTAACTCTGTTAATAAGTTGTGACACTGACACGCGGGACCGACTGGTCAGTTTGACCGGGGCTGCTCCATTGACTAGCTGACGTCAGCATGATGTCTTGCTGATGTAGTAAATCATTTACTGGATTTGATTTAATTCTAAATAACCAGAAAAATCCATAAAATGATTTAAACTTCTAAAATTCATAGTAAATACTCTGTAACTCAGATTGAAAAGATTTATATATGAAAAATGATCAGAAAAATCCAAAGAATCTGAATATGGCATTTTCATGCATGTTTGAACAAGTTAAACCCACTGAATAGGATAATTCATGATTATGGAATAAATGGTAATTAGTTTTGGAGTTGGAATTTGCTATAGGTTTGAATTCGAGTTCAATGAATATGACTAACTATTGCACTAGGTCATTTCAGTACTTTAATATGACATATCATTGATATGAATGTGCATTGCATTGATTGTGGTTCCTTTTGTGTTTGCTGTTGGTTGTTCCCTCTTAGTAGATGATGTTTCCGATGACGAGATCAATGACACCATTGAAGAGCTATACTATCTTCAGAAGTGCCAGGCAAGAAAACCCCATTGTTTATTCTGATACAGACCCACTCTCCAGCTCCTGCTCTCTTTTACTGCATTAGGAAAACACCGTTTCAACTGTTAAATGTTGCGGTAGCTGAACCCCTTTCCTCTGCATGACCTGTCATTTCCACAGTAAATAGATGAAACCCACTAGCATGAGTAGGAGTTGTTTGAGCCCTGATGTGCCTACTCATTCATGCTTGTTTGTCATGCCTGCTACTGCCTAGAGTTGAGTCAGGTCTGATTCATTGGGGATGAATTAAAGGTGTGTAAACATGTCCTATTCTTGTGAGCTATGTGTGTGAACATGATTTGGTAAAGGTATTGGTGAGAGGCCATGTAGGAGTACATGGTGGGTTGTCTCATTGAAGCCGTTCTTAGGAACTAAGTTCTGTGTTTGTGATCCATGAACAGTTACTACCACACATTGGGTTCTGGTAACTCGACCCCTCTCGACTTATTAATCAACATGATCTCTGTCCAGGAGTTGCAACTAGTTTCTGGTGTTTATAGGTAGTGTTAGTAGTCTACCAAGTGGCACCCGGTACAGGTGGGCTTGGGACAGACTAGGCACTCTGGCCGGGTATGCCAAGCATCGCTTGTTTGGTGGGCTTGGAACCCTGTACACATCGTTTGGGGCCGTGAGCGACACCCCGGCCGGATCTCCTTGCGGATGGAACCCGAATAGGCGATAAACCTAGATGAGAGACTTGTGTGGTTAGTCAGGTCGTGGCCGACTCCCTCGCCAGGCTTCTGCTTGAAGGCTGCCGAGATACACGACGTGTACATGGTGTTAAGTGGCGAGAGCGTGTGTGAAGAATTACACCCCTGCAGGGTTAACATCATCTATTCGAATATCCGTGTCATGATAAAGGACTTCTGGGTTGCACAATGCAGTTATAGACAAGTGAAAGTGGATACTCTAAAACTCGCAAGATAAGCGTGAGTGCTATGGATGGCCTTCCCGTAGGGACACGGGAGCGGATCCATAGTGGTGTATTGATATGGTGGATATGTGGACTCGTGTGTGCCACCTCAAAAGAGTTACTTGCAGTCATAGTTTAGGATAGCCACTGAGTCAAAGCTAGCTTGCTGCAGTCAAATTCCACCACCCCCTTTGTTGATCTTGATGCATATGTAGCTAGTTACGATGTAAGTCTTCTGGGTACATTTGTACTCACGTTTGCCTATTTTATGTTTTGCACAGAGATGTCAGTCTCGCCAGTAGTTCCGCGTGGACTTCGACATTTAGCTTGTTACCTCAGCTACAATCTTGTACCCTTGGGAGGGTCTTGTAGATAGTCAGGCTTCTCAGCCTTTTTAATTTGTAGTTGTCTGTACTCAGACATGTTTATGCTTCCGCTCGATGCTTGTATGCTATGTATGTTGGGTCATGAGACCATGATTGTAATATTTGGCTCCTCGGAGCCTAATGAATAAATACTTGAGTCATAGAGTTATGCTGTGATGCCATGTTGTATTTACACATATCGAGCATATTGTGTGTATGATTGAAATGCTGGGTATGTGTGGGATCCGACAACCTAGTTGTTTATCCTAGGTTGCCTCTCTTCTCGGGAAATGTAGTCTTGTGCTTCCATGAGCCATAGTAGTCCGCTACAGCCCGGTTAACCAGAGTCCTGCTAGCCCAGCACTCTTGCTCCGAACCTTGGACTGGCGGCATGTGATTCACTTGTTCTGTGTCTATCCCTTGGGAAATGTCACGCGGTGACATCAGAGTCCTGCCTAGCCAGCTACAGCCAGTTCACGGAGTCCTATTAGCCAGTGCTAGAGCCCGGACTTCATTGCGCTGGCGACCGACATGCTCGATGTTGATTCATGTATGCCTGTCCCCGTAAGTTAGTGCCACTTTGGGTTCACGACTAGTCATGTCGGCCTGGGTTCTCTGTCATATGGATGCTAGCGACACTATCATATACGTGAGCCAAAAGGCGCAAATGGTCCCAGGCCATGGTAAGGCGACACCCATGGGAATACCGTGCGTGAGGCCGCAAAGTGATATGAGGTGTTACCGGCTAGATTGATGTGACATGGAATCGGGGTCATGACATTTCGTCGCCGCGGACGAAGGGATTTTGAGGAGCCAGGGTCAGGAAAGGATGCGAAACATGGAGAACCACAAAGATAAGGCACTTACTCGTCTATGGCCATGTACTTCCTCTGTTTTAGGGGCCGGTAGGCGTCACCACTGGAGCTCGGGAGCCCTTTCCCCTTGGGGAGTTCTCCAAGGCTCAGACGAAGCGAACTGGGGGGGGGGGGCTCGAAGCATGGCACTTGGTGGTTGGGCTGCGTACCGCCACCTCAGGAGCACTTGCGGGAACTTCAGGGGCAGTCACCTGAGGAGCGCCAGGACTCACCTGCTCACCAGCCGCCACCTCGGGAGCACTTGCTGGAGCTTCGGGAGCAGCCACCTCAGGAGCACCGGGCCGCACCAGCTCACCAACGACCACCTCAAGAGTGCTCGCTAGAGCTTTGGGAGCGGCTGTCTCGGGGGCACCTAATGGCATCTACTCTCCAGCGGTCACCCCAGGAGTACCTGGCGGCGTTCGCCCCCTGCAACCACATCCGGGACGCGCGCCACAGGATTGATGAACATGGGGGACACAAAGATGGTGTTCTTGCGAGGCCCCTCGAGGCCCGCTGGCGCAGCCCCCACTCGTCAAAGAGGGGCATCTGCCTCACGAAGTCCTCTTTGTTCGAGTAATTGTAGAAGAGGCAGCATTCCTCCGAAAGCGCGGCAGGTTCGCCCCTCAGGAGCTCGAGCATCATGCGCATCGTCTTGGAAGGGAGCGAAGGCGCCTGGAGCCCCATGGGGTCCTTGGGGCTAATGAAGGCCCACATTGGGCGAGAGTGGTGCTGGAGCGGGGTGATGCGCCACCGGACGAAATCGCTCACCACAATCGGCGCCGTCACCCCGACCTTCTTCAACTTGGCGAGCAGGACCAGACGTGGGTGAGCTGACGATCGACGAGCTTCACGTGCCCCCAGTCAGAGATGGGTTCTGCCGACGCTCGAGTAGGGGGCTGAGCGTGGCAGTGTCCACATACACCCACTCCTTCCGGAATCCCTTCACATATGGGCGGAGCATGAAGTTAATGCCTGAGCCAGCTGTCATCGCCACGGCCTAGAACGCCACGCATCCCGAGTGTTGGTGGTCGTCGACCAGGTGGAGCGAGAAGAAATTGCAGAACATGGCGACAGACAGGGCAATGCCCACCATAGCCACGCACAGGAACACGAAGGCAGCAAGGAGGATGATGGACCGCAGGTCCATATGCTGGTAATGCGACACTATTGCAATGAAAAAATTAGAGAAATGGGGGATCCGGGCAGCCAGGAGAGCATGAAGATGGATGGGGATCTCGGTGGCTTCCATGTTGATCATAGCCCGGGACGCAGGCCAGACCGTCGTCGCCTTACACTCGTTGGAATCAGCGGCAAGGGCCGGCCAGACCTTGTCCAACCCCTCCCGATTGATCACCGTCGAACGGTCGAGGGCGGGCTCCAAGCCCGACTGGGATTTGGCGGGAGCGTGAGCCTTTCCCTTCTTCTTTGACCTTGGGCCATGGAGTCAAGGGAAGATTGGCGTCGGCGCCGAATCTGGGAGAAGAGCCATAAGTTCGCAGGAAAGAGGGGGATCCAAGGGCGAACATGGCAGGTAATGATGGCAAAGCTGCACTTGCAACAGGTAGCCGTCAAGCCTGGAAGTTATCGAAGCTGCATGGGGAAGTGGAGGCGCCCACGTCCCATCACGCGCCACACGACGACCAGGCCTGCAGGCGGTTGGGGCCCATGGCGCTTCACCCTTGGCCTTTGGCTTCGCCTTGAAGCCAAGTCCGAGCGTGCCATGGGCCCGGGGGCTACTGTCGGCGTTCTGGGAACCGGGGTACCCAGACTTGCCTGCCTGCGGCCCTTGGCGTGGCTCCATCGACGGCCTGGTATGGCCCACCTTCAGCACCAGCAACACAAAACACATGCGAGGGGCCAAGCCTTTCGAGGCGTACGGCGCCAAGACCTCCAGAAGGAGCAGCCTCCTCAGGATGGCTCCTGAGGAGCGGATATTTCTATGTGAGTCCTCTCCTCATGAGGTTCGGATGATGCAAGCCATGACGACCAAGGCCAGACGGGCGCCAGCGGGCGCAGTACAGTAATTTCCTCTTTGGTACTAAAGAGGCAAGCGCATGCGTGGAGTCCCGAGGAATGAGGCAAAGGTTTCCATTTCCATGCAAAAAGACCAACACCGCTAGGACGGAAGGACAGAGGTCATCGCCGAGCCCACCACGGCGTCATGACCAGATGCTTTGCAGGGGTAGACCACCTTTCGTCTGGATAAGATCTACTAGGTGCCTCCCTTCGAATTTGGCCGTTTAGGGATCCCTTCCCGCCTTCATTTGAGGGAAGAGGACCATGGCCACTCTAAATATAGCCTAGCCACCTCCTTAGACGGGACGAAGGACGGAGGGATCATTCAGATCATCCTCTCCCTCACCAGCTCAAGAACACACCTCGTGAGGTTGTTCTCCCACTGTACTAGTTCATCCTCAGCCCACCTCGAGGCCAATCCACCACAAAAAGGAGTAGGGTTTTACACCGCAAGGTGGCCCGACCCTGGGTAAACTGTTGTGCCCATTTCCTTCCAGTTCAACAAGATAGGCCGTGAGATCGATGAGTAGGCAGAATGGGGAGGTTGAGTTCTTCGCATGCACCCAAAGTTCGAATCTATCCAAGGTCTGCGGAGCCCCGAATCCGACACCCGCATCGTATGCTAGGAGACGCAGGACAGGGTCCCCATGCACAATGCCTAGAACATCCAGCACCTTAGTAGGTTCTACCCGTGACACTCTCATGTAACGACGAGTGGGGCTGTACACGCCCCGGAGTGTCCTGAGCGCCGCCCCTAGGACTCACGGCGGCTCCCACCCAAGCCCAAGTGGAAGCCCCATGCTCCACGCTAGCGGGAAGACTGGAAGACTAGCATAGGTGCCGGACGCGGCTGTTCTATTGCTTTGCTCTGATAACCCATTTGCTACTTCTTGGAATGAAACTTGCGGTTCTTGCGTTCTTGTTTTATAAGGGGGAATTGCGTGGTCTTTCTTGTTCCAGTGATGTTTTTCTCTTGAGTTTCATCTTTAGGAAGTGCGGTGGCTGCCCGTGGCTCCCTCGATCGCGTGTCGCGAGCGGGGACTAGGAACAGTGTATATGCCCGTGGCTCCCTCGATCGCAGGCTTGCTCATGTAAACACCTTGCCAAGGCCTTAGCAAAATCCTCGCACGACTCTCTCGAGCAAGCCAACGGCCCATCGGCCTTAGGAGCGGTCACCTCCTGGCTTCACTGGGTGTCACGCAATACGGCACTAATGATGGTCGCCTCGCCCGGGGGCTCAGGACCCTCGTGGGTTCTCCGGAGGCCCGTGGGTGTCTTACTGTTCAGGACTCCAGAGCCCGACAAGGGGCCTCCCTAGGTCTCTCTAGCACTTTAACCGCGCCAACACCAGGAGAAGCTCCTCAGGAGCCGAGGAGCACCCCCACAACAAGGGGACCCGCCAAGGGCCGCAAGCGCATAAGCTAAGTTATCCTAATCACGCAATGGCAATGTAATATTGAGGTGCGAGTAAGAAACACTAACATAAAGTGTGATCTTAGGACTGAATTGGCTCATCAAGCACCAAGGCTTGATAGATTGTGCCAACCGGACTGTCACTGTGACCAATGACCGAGGAGTCGAAGTTAAATTTGCCTCCAACCCCTCCTCTGCTCGAGCCAACCAATTCAATTGTCTGACTGAAGTTGGATTGGAGCAAGTGCCGGTAGTATGCGAATACCTCGATGTTTTTCCTGATGAGCTACCAGGGATGCCTCCTGACCGAGACATTGAATTCATCATCGAGCTCGTGCCCGGAGCAGGACCCATCTATAAGAAGCCCTATAGAATGGGATCGGAAGAGTTAGCAGAATTGAAGAAGCAACTGGAAGAGCAGTTGAGGAAGGATTTATCCGCCCGATGCCTCCCCTTGGGGATCACCTGTTCTGTTTGTGGCAAAGAAGGACGGTACCATCCGCTTGTGCATTGATTACCGCTCCCTCAATGAGGTTACAATCAAGAACAAGTACCCACTCCCCAAGATTAAAGATCTGTTTGATCAACTCAATGGGGCCAAGGTGTTCTCCAAGATCGACCTTCGATCTGGATATTATCAGCTGAAAATCTGGCCCCAGGATATTCCGAAGACGGGATTTGTAACCAGATATAGCCTGTATGAGTGCACGGTCATGTCCTTTGGATTGACCAATGCCCTAGCTTACTTCATGTATCTCATGAATAAGGTCTTCATGGAATATTTGGACAAGTTTGTCGTTGTCTTCATTGATGACATTCTTGTCTTCTCGAAGACGGAAGAAGAGCACGAGCAACACTTGAGGATGGTCCAAGACAAGCTTCGAGAACACCAACTGTATGCCAAGTTCAGCAAGTGCGAATTTTGGCTGCGTGAAGTTGGATTCTTGGGTCATGTATTGAATGCCGAAGGGTTGTTAGTGGACCCCACCAAGATTCAAGCCGTGACTGAATGGCAAACTCCGAGCAATGTGAAGGAAGTCAGAAGCTTCCTCGGACTCGCGGGATATTACCGCAAGTTCGTTGAAGGATTCTCAAGCATTGCCCGACCTATGACCCAGCTCTTGAAGAAGGACAAGAAGTTTGAATGGACGCCGAAGTGCGAAGAGAGCTTCCAGGAGCTGAAGAAGAGGCTGACCACCGCCCGATTCTTGGCCACACCAGATATACACAAGGAATTTGTGATATATTGTGATGCGTCGAGAACCGGACTGGGAGGCGTTCTGATGCAAGAAGGCAGAGTCGTAGCATATCTATCTAGACAGCTGCGTCCTCATGAAGAGAACTATGCTACTCATGATCTTGAGTTGGCAGCTGTAGTTCACGCCTTAAAGACCTGGCGACATTACCTTCTAGGGAAGCGGTGTGAGATATACACGGATCACAAAAGTCTGAAGTATATTTTCACTCAGAAGGAATTGAACATGAGGCAGAGAAGGTGGCTAGAGTTGATCAAGGATTACGACCTCGATGTCCGATACCACCCTGGAAAGGCTAATGTGGTAGCAGATGCCTTAAGCAGAAAGGCTTGTTCCTTGAATGCTATGCCATGATTCAAATTCCTAGATGCTTCTAAGTTCATAACTTAGTTTATGAACATTTTTCTTAATACTTTCTGTTACCCACAAAATAATGAGCCATTTCTTCATATTTGTCAACTTTGCAAATCCATAGAATATTCATTTGAACTCCAAATCCAGTGAAACCAACTCCTAGATACTTCTAAAATCATGGTTTGCTAAATGGGTGCCTCTGCTCATTTTTCAAAAATATATTTCTGTACACCTCTTGCAAATCCACAAATCCCTTGATTTCGTTATTTTGAAATATTCAGAGATATCCATTGATCAAATCCCATTGAAACCACTTTGGTCATACCTTATATGACCAAAGGTATCCTAGAAAAGTCCAACTTGCAATTTTAGAGCACTTCTATTTTTTCTTTGTTGTGTTTCTTATTGTGTTTGTTTCCGACGTTAGTTGACGAAGTAGACGGAATACTTGGAGAAGGACCCGAAGACTTGAAGACTCTGACACCCCTCTTGTTCATCGGTACCCTTTTTCCGATTGCATGATGATGAAGTATGACGGTGGTAAACTTGTTATGAACCACCACATGATGCATACCCCTACTCATGACCTTACCTTGTTCATGATTGCATTTTCAAGAGACTATTTGATGCATAATGATGCATGTGTACCATGAACTCTTCATGGTTACATTCTTTCGAAAACCCCATCGATTGCCCCTAATGCCCTTGGGAGATGTTGATCTAAGGTCACCACTTGAGGAAGAAGTGGTGTACCGGAGAGAGATTTTGGTGTGTGTGTGTAAAATGATGGATTAGATTTATGTGTGATTACCGTCCCAACCAAACATGTGCAACCACTCTACCACTTTATGGGATGGGGCATTATTAATTACCTAGGCCGATACTAGCTTGGAGCCCGCATTACTAGTGACGGGGGAGAGTTGGTGCTCTCTCTCGGGACGGGTTCGTGCCAGGTAGGGCGGCCATGACTGCTTTCACAGAGCACCGGACACACCGTTGGTCCCTTCGTGTATGCGTAATAATGTGAAAAGGGCAGAGTCCCACGATCTTTTGCTTATACACGAGGGCCGTGTATCAACGAGTGGACTCCTTGTTAGTGTCGTCTAGGGAAAGATAGTGATCGGGTGCTTCCCCCGAGTACTTGAGGTACTGCGGGATTGTGGATGACACGAAAGCTTCCCGGATCTTGTGGGTAAAGTGCGCAACCTCTGCAGAGTGTCAAACTATTCGAATAGCCGAGTCCACGGTCATGGACAGTTGGGAGGTGCTACTTAAACTATGTCCAGGAATTTTACAAATCACGATGCATGTGTGTGTGGAAAGGAACTATTTGCGCCAAGGTGGAAGACTTGACATGTTGAATGACATGACATTGATTCAACTCTATTTATGTTGATATCTGTAACCTATTCTCGAGGTTACCCATGTTTTCTTGATGCATATCTCACAAGTTGATAGGACATCTTAACTAGATTGAAGCTAGGTTGCTTACTCGTAGTACAATTGCATTGTTACTTTGAACCAAAGCACGGGTTGCTTGCGAGTACATTCAAAGTACTCATTGGCTTGCCACTGGTTATTTTATTGGCCAGGCTTGAAAGAACAAGATATATTGAAGAGTTCCTTGGTGACGATCATGCGAGCTAGGACGCTTTCCTAGTCAGAATGCCTGTAGGGTTAAGGCAGATGGCATGGGTCCAAGTTATCGACGAAGATTTCCGCTGCGATGATACACTCAAGACTTGACCATAATGGTCCTACTTGTGTAAAACGGTATATTTTGATGTAAGACTCTTGTTATTCATCTTCTGTGTGTCCAGTGAGCATTGATCTCTGGGATCACAGTACACGTGCATTCGGTGATCTCGACTTATGAGTCGGGGTCCCCACAGAGCTGGTATCACAGCCATCCTGACTGTAGGAAGCCTTAGTTAGCGTGGTCGTTAGTTAGGATAAAACTATTTCCAAAACTATTACTAGTTTTCAAAACTATCTATACTTATCTTCCCTTCTCATATTTCCAAAAACTAAGGTATACTTTCCTTATTGATCTCTTCCCCTTCAAAACCTTTGGTCGCTAGAACCCTTATGCCCCTGACCACTGGATTCCTTGTAATCCTCGTGGATAATCTAGAAGGAAGATGCCTTGCCAGACATTCACCCACATCTCCTGAACACAAGATTGGCGACACCACAACAAGACGACACCAACAGAAGATACATCCTCGAGGAATGAGGACATGAAGACCCAGGGGATGGTGACACCCTTGACACTACCCCAAGATGAAGCAACCTTAGCCTATGATGATCAGGGCATAGGCTATGCAAGATCATGATATACATCGCTAATAGGGTAACCCTGTCACTACCGTTGTTGTATCGGCAACCACCGGTGGATGAGAACCTAGCCATTTGGTCCGCCTCACTATAGTGAGCAGGAAAACGGTTCTCCTCATTCCCCGCTCTTGGTGTCGATGTTGTCATCAACGTAACCGACATGATGGACCTCTATTATGCCTCGACGGCTTAGAAGACAAAAAGGGATCGTCATGATTAAGAAGACAACAGAAGGCCGAGTCAATGCCAGCTACGAGGAGCCACCTTCACCCCACCATTTCAACATGCGAGAAGTTATTGAAGATTCTTCAGGCTCAACCCAGATCATTTCATCAAACAAGAGACGTAGCGACACCTGAGGAAACCCAGAAGACTGCACGAGGCACAAGGCACGACTATAGAATCCGAGAACCCCTAGGGTAGGATGAGTCGTGTACCCCTATCTTGTGATCGAGTCCGTATGATGGTTCAAATAGAACCATGATTGTGTGTTGCTTGTTTTTATTTGTTTGTGTTTGATATAGGTCGCACTTTAGCCCTAGGCGACAAGTATCGACTATATCACCTTCCTTACCTTGCCTCTTCTATTTGGCCCTTTTGCACCTGTTTGCTTGCACTTGCACTCTGAGAACCCCCTTTAGGCATTCCCTCCTTTATGCTACCTCTCCTCTCATCTCTCTCCTCAACTGAAGGCTAGCAAGACAAGATACACCAAGGATTCTACTTTGGCAACCAACCAGCACTGAAGACTTTTGCTACAACCTCCTCGACCAAGTGCAACCCCATAGAGTTATGTTTACCTCTCAAGACTGTAAACCCATCACTATACCCTTCGAGACTTCACGAGATACCCCAGCTCGAATCCTTAACCAAGTGCTTAACCCATGGAATTACAAGTGGACCAGCTAAGCCTATGTAACCTCACATAGCATTGGGTTCATTATGGAACTAGTGGACATAGCGAACGAGCACATTATCATCCTAAGATAGCACCAAAACTGATGATGCCATAGGAGAGACCAATTTGGGGATATAGGAACGGAGGACAAATGACTTGATAAGTTTATATCAGAGACCCTGAGGAATTGACTGAGACTTTGGTAGATCATGAGGCTTTCATGTTGGTAGATGAACTTGGTGGGATCATGATTATAGATTAGCATAGCTTCCATTATCGCTGAGTAAATTAGATTTATAGGACAATTATGATCGCAAGCTTAAACTCCTGGAAGTGCAAGGATTTGACTTGATCAGATGATATTGATAGGAGATAGTTGATATTACGTAAATAACTTGAGGGAGACATGTAGGATTCCTCGTTGGACATGAGATTTGGATTAAATAGGTTACCCTAGTGGAGTATGGATGAAGAGTAATTTCACATGGTTTGGAGTAAATTGGATTAGACTGATGATCTTGACCATGATACCATGTTTCTTGGTGGACCATAACTAGGAGATTGGAATAATTGTCAGAGTTTATTTAGGGATCTATATATGCTTGACCTTGGAGTTTACATGACCATGATAATGGAAATTGGTGGACTGACTATAGCAAGGTAGCCCTTTCAAGTATTTGGTGATTATAGGACATTAGAAGATCATGTGGGACACCATAGACATTGGATTTGTAGAATTAATGAATTATGTAGCTAATGGGCTTTTGGAGTTGACCTATGCGAGATGATACTTTCGGAGGTATAAGGTGATCTGTTTGGAGGACTAGATAGAACAATTGGCATCTCAGGAACTGTGCTCAAGGATGGGATGATGAACATTCACTCGCACACTAGAATCTTTGAAACCCTTACGCCCTACCAAGCCACAACATGGCCGGATCCTGACCTTGGGCTTTGGCTCTAGATCGATAAGACCCTGGCCAATACTCAACCGTGACCATCACCAATGCCTCAGCCCACTTTACGCACCTCATATACTTCATGTAGTGTTTGGACAAGTTAGTTGTCATCTTTCTTTGATGACATACTCGTCTACCCGAAGACGGAACAAGAATCGTTGAGCTGGTCAAGGAACATCTGAAGACCGTCATGTCTAAGAGGAAGAACTACACCAACCACCATCTTCAAGAAGTATACTTCCGCGTCAAAGACCATGTGTATCTGCAAGCCACTCCTCTCTAAGGAACCAATCATTTCCATGCCAAGGGAACCCACACCAAGATTCATCAGCCCCTCCGAGATCGCTTCAAGACGAAGAGTAGAAGGCTACCAGCTAGAGTTACCACCCGAGTTACCTGATGTGCACAACGCTTTCCATGCATCACAACCTCCGGAAGTTTTTCCAACTTCCTAACTTGCCCAATCTCTACGAGGGCATTGACCACCGAGCCATCAACCCCTAGCCCAATCTAACCTACCACGAGCTACCCATTAGAAACCTGGATCAAGAAGAGCGTCATACACGAAGCCACACCATCAAGTACTTCAAGCTCAATGGAGCACCACATGGAAGGAGAAGCTGTATGAGGACGTGAAGACTACCCCAGATCCAAGTTTCCATACTCCTTTCCGCGCCTAGTTTGGGAATCTCGGGGACGAGATTCTTGTAAGGGGGGTAGGTCTGTCACACCCTGATTTTTATGGCACAACACTTAAGCTAATAAATCCTGATAAATTGTGGTTTGACAAAAACTTTTGCGTGTTTTGGTCTTTGCTTGATTTGATTTTTGTCTATTGTTTGCAAGTACTCTAAAAATCAAATAAATCCTCCAACTCTTATACTCCTTCTCCTTGATCCAAAAACCTTGCCCAATGATCATGCCATGTGTATAGGACATAAAAGTAATTTCTTACAAAAATAATTTGGCCAAATAGTATTTTCAAAAAAATAGTTTTCCAAAAACCCCTGAATTGAGATTTGCACTGCAAGTACTTAATTAAGGGCAGTAAAAATCTTTCCAGAACTATATTTGAGACCTATTAGATAAAGGAATCCCATAAACCACAAAAATACAATTTTAAAAGTTATTTTACTATTTTATTTAAAAGCTTTTTCTTAAGGCCAGAAATGGTCTTTAATAGGTTAAAATTATTTTTATGCTTTAAAAATATTTGTGAAAATTTAGGGAAACTTAGTGGACATATATTGTCCATATATATGAGTTTCAACACATGATAATGTTCAAAATATTGGTCAAATCCCTCAAAAACCCTTTCTGGATATTCCAAGCTTTTGAAATATTTACAAAGGAAATATTCCCCAAACATTCCAAGAAAATTCTAGCATGTCACATATGACATGTTTGATGATCTTGCCAAGTCTCATGTCATGGAGAATAGTATAACCCCATGAAACCCTCTCAAAACCACTTATGTCCTCTTTCAAGTTTGAACAACTTTGCACTGTCAAACATGTCCAAATGTTCTCAAACCTTTTGAACATGCTCAACTGGTCTAATAATTCATCTAGACCAAATGGCACAAGTTGGAGAACAAGTTAACTTGATCAAAGTG
This sequence comes from Aegilops longissima, assembly GCA_021605205.1. Classification (NCBI taxonomy): domain Eukaryota; kingdom Viridiplantae; phylum Streptophyta; class Magnoliopsida; order Poales; family Poaceae; genus Aegilops; species Aegilops longissima. The sequence goes on from CM038679.1 coordinate 177,474,736, forward strand.
TCCCAAAACCCTTCCTGTCCAGAACCAAATTTGAACAACTCTACATTGCCAAGTGTGTCCTTTTGATCTGAATTTTTGTGGACATGTTCAAATCCTCAAATGATGACAGTACACCAAGTGGTGCCTCAAGGAGAATAGATTTGCATGACTAAATCTTGGTAAGTCCATTTCTGTTGATTTCTAGGGTTTACAAAAGTTGCATTGGAAACTTTGCCCAAATGGACTCAATATTGGTGGATCCTATTATTTTATCATACCATTTGACCCTGTCAAGCCTCATGACAAGAGGAGTTCATCTTCTTGCCCAAACCACCATCAAACACCTTCCGGCAGAAATTTAAAATGCATGTTCTGGCCATTTCCACTAATCTCCATGAGCTAATCTTTCTCCCACGGCAGCATCTGGTCCTCCTCTAACCCCTGCGTCTTTCCCTGCCCGAGGAGCCATGACTATGGGGGTGAAAAGCTCTTTTTCCCTCTCTGGACAGCACCATTTCTCTCTCTCTCAACCTCCCTCCTCACTCCAGTGGATCCCTAGGGCATCCAATGGCATTGCCGCATTTTTTACTCCCCCTTGCAGCTGCCAGACACAAGTGGGCGCTTGAGGACGCTAGAAAAAGCCGCGGGTGCCGGCCATTTACGCGCTCTGGAGCACGTCAGCATGCTCCCGACCGTTGACGCCGCGTCCCCCGACCACCTCGAGCCTCCCCCTCGCGCCAGTCGAGGTGCACCGACGTCCGCAACATGCCACCGTGCAGGCCCCCTCGTCTCTCCCTCTCTCTCACCTCCTGTGGTGCGTGCCCAGAGCCGCCCGGCTCGGCCAATGCCCGGCCTCGCACGCGCGAGCACCAGGGCCTCGCCCCCTCCCTCTCTCTCTCTTCCTGGCACCCTACTCGACTCCCACAACGAGCGAGACAGCCCTGGCCTCCTCCGTGCCATCTGCGGCCATCCATTGGTGCCCAGAGGCCACGTCCACGGAGAGCCACGGCCTCGCCATTTAAGGCCACCCCCGAGCCCCCTCTCGACTCCTTTGGATTTCTCTCTCTCACCCGTACGCTCCCCAGGCCAACCCATTCCTCCCCTGGTACCCTCGTTCACCCCCATGGCCGGAAATCTTGCCGCCGGCCACCGCGCTGAAGGAAATATGCCCTAGAGGCAATAATAAAGTTATTATTTATTTCCTCATATCATGATAAATGTTTATTATTCATGCTAGAATTGTATTAACCGGAAACATAATACATGTGTGAATACATAGACAAACATACAGTCACTAGTATGCCTCTACTTGACTAGCTCATTAATCAAAGATGGTTATGTTTCCTAACCATAGACATGTGTTGTTATTTGATTAATGGGATCACATCATTAGGAGAATGATGTGATTGACATGACCCATTCCGTTAGCTTAGCACTTGATCGTTTAGTATATTTCTATTGCTTTGTTCATGACCTATACATGTTCCTATAACTATGAGATTATGCAACTCCGTTTACGGAGGAACACTTTGGTGCTACCAAACGTCACAACGTGAATCGGGTGATTATAAAGGAGTACTACAGGTGTCTCCAAAGGTACATGTTGGGTTGGCGATTTCGGGATTAGGTTTTGTCACTCCGATTGTCGGAGAGGTATCTCTAGGCCATCTCGTAATACACATCACATAAAGCCTTGCAAGCATTGCAACTAATAAGTTAGTTGTGAGATGACGATTCGGAACGAGTAAAGAGACTTGCGGTAATGAGATTGAACTAGGTATTGGATACCGACGATCGAATCTCGGGTAAGTAACATACCGATGACAAAGGGAACAACGTATGTCGTTATGCGGTTTGACCGATAAAGATCTTCGAAGAATATGTAGGAACCAATATGGGCATCCAGGTTCCGCTATTGGTTATTGACCGAGAATAGTTCTAGGTCATGTCTACATAGTTCTCGAACCCGTAGGGTCCGCACGCTTAACGTTACGATGACGGTTTATTATGAGTTTATAAGTTTTGATGTACCGTTTGTTCGAGTCCGGATGTGATCACGGACATGACGAGGAGTCTCAAATGGTCGAGACATAAAGATTGATATATTGGAAGCCTATGTTTGACTTCGAATAGTTCCGGTGAAATCGGATTTTACCGAACACCGGGTTACGGAACCTCCCGGGGTTAATGGGCCTTAGTGGGCCATGAGGGAGAAGAGGAGGGCCGGCCAGGGCAGGCAGCATGCCCCTCCCCTAGTCCGAATAGGACAGGAAGGGGGGCGGCGCCCCCCCTTCTCTTTCCCTCCCCCCAAGTCCTAATCCAACTAGGAAAAGGGGGGATTCCTACTCCCGGTGGGAGTAGGACTCCTCCGGCGTGCCTCCTCCTAGGGCTGGCCGCACCCCCCCTTGCTCCTTTATATACGGGGGCTGGGGGGCACCCCATGACACAGAAGTTGATCTACGGATCATTCCTTAGCCGTGTGCGGTGCCCCCCTCCACCATATTCCACTTCGGTCATATCGTTGCGGAGCTTAGGCGAAGCCCTGCGCCGGTGGAGCATCATCATCGTCACCACGCCGTCGTGCTGAAGGAACTCATCCCCGACGCTTTGCTGGATCGGAGCCCGGGGATCGTCATCGAACTGAACGTGTGCTGAACTCGGAGGTGCCGTGCGTTCGGTACTTGGATCGGTCGGATCGTGAAGACGTACGACTACATCAACCGCGTTGTTATAATGCTTCCGCTTACGGTCTACGAGGGTACATGGACATACACTCTCCCCTCTCGTTGCTATGCCATCACCATGATCTTGCGTGTGCGTAGGAAAATTTTGAAATTACTACGTTCCCCAACACGCGCAAGTTCGAGCTCTCCGGTGCTCCTCTCCCCTCTAGACCGCACTAGAGCACCTCCACCACCACCGCGAGCCTGTCCCGTTCTTCTCCCTCTCCTTCCCATGGCCGTGCTGTCAAGTTCCATCACCACCACCGGCCTCGCCGCTGAGGCCGATGATGTGCTCGTGTCCGGCAACCCCTGCGGTCGTGGCGCACCTCGTTGGATGCGCCGCTCTCCCCTGAGCACACCGGTGGGCAGCTCACCGAAAACGGTGGCCTGTAGCGCCGGCAAGCCGCCGTCGACGCCGCCCCTGCCTCTGCTCTGTTCGAGCGGGAGGTTGGGGACGAACCCGACAAGCGGGCCCGCTGTCACCGCCCGGTGGGCGGGCCTCCGTTAAGTGGAAGCTTCACCGCGAATCCGCCATCGACGTCGCCCATGTCGCCACTGGCGAGCCACTGGGCGCCCAATGACGCCTGCTGCTAAACCTCGCCCAGCCACAAGGCCACGCCGCCCAGATCTGGCCCGTTTTGTTAAATCCTTTGTCTTTTTCTTTTTCGAGTCAACTTCAAAAACCCATAAATAAATCAACAGAGCAACAAATTTTATGATTCAAATTTCTAGGGGTTCCACAAATCATGATCTATCACATGGTGCTATTTGCACATTTTTCCAAGAAATTTCTTTTCATAAATATTTATCAAATCCTATTTTTCCTATTTCTGTGATGAACTGTAGAAAATCACAGAGTGCTCAAACTTGATCCAAATGCCATGATTCAAATTCCTAGATGCTTCTAAGTTCATAACTTAGTTTATGAACATTTTTTAATACTTTCTGTACCCCACAAAATAATGAGCCATTTCTTCATATTTGTCAACTTTGCAAATCCACAGAATATTCATTTGAACTCCAAATCCAGTGAAACCAACTCCTAAATGCTTCTAAAATCATGGTTTGCTAAATGGGTGCCTCTGCTCATTTTTCAAAAATATATTTCTGTACACCTCTTGCAAATCTACAAATCCCTTGATTCCATTATATTGAAATATTCAGAGATATCCATTGATCAAATCCCATTGAAACCACTTTGGTCATACCTCATATGACCAAAGGTATCCTAGAAAAGTCCAACTTGCAATTTTAGAGCACTTTTATTTTTGCTTTGTTGTGTTGCTTATTGTGTTTGTTTCCGACGTTAGTTGACGAAGTAGACGGAGTACTTGGAGAAGGACCCGAAGACTTGAAGACTCTGATGAACCAGGCAAGCAGCCCTTTGATCATGACACCCCACTTGTTCATCGGTACCCTTTTTCCGATTGCATGATGATGAAGTATGACGGTGGTAAACTTGTTGTGAACCATCACATGATGCATACCCCTACTCATGACCTTACCTTGTTCATGATTGCATTTTCAAGAGACTATTTGATGCACAATGATGCATGTGTACCATGAACTCTTCTTGGTTACATTCTTTCGAAAACCCCATCGGGTGCCCCTAATGCCCTTGGGAGATGTTGATCTAAGGTCACCACTTGAGGAAGAAGTGTTGTACCGGAGAGAGATTTTGGTGTGTGTGTGTAAAATGATGGATTAGATTATGTGTGATTACCGTCCCAACCAAACATGTGCAACCACTCTACCCCTTTATGGGATGGGGCATTATTAATTACCTAGGCCGATACTAGCTAGGAGCCCGATTTACTAGTGACGGGGGAGAGTTGGTGCTCTCTCTTGGGACGGGGTCATCCCAGGTAGGGCGGCCATGACTGTTTTCACAGGGCACCGGACACACCTTTGGTCCCTTCGTGTATGCGTAATAATGTGAAAAGGGCAGAGTCCCACGATCTTTTGCTTATACACGAGGGCTGTGTATCAACGAGTGGACTCCTTGTTAGTGTCGTCTAGGGAAAGATAGTGATCGGGTGCTTCCCCCGAGTACTTGAGGTATCAAGGATCGTGGATGAAACGAAGCTTCCCGGATCTTGTGGGTAAAGTGCGCAACCTCTGCAGAGTGTCAAACTATTCGAATAGCCGAGTCCATGGTCATGGACAGTTGGGAGGTGCTACTTAAACTATGTCCAGGAATTTTACAAATCACGATGCATGTGTGTGTGGAAAGGAACTATTTGTGTCAAGGTGGAAGACTTGAAATGTTGAATGACATGACATTGATTCAACTCTATTTATGTTGATATCTGTGACCTGTTCTCGAGGTTACCCATGTTTTATTGATGCATATCTCACAAGTTGATAGGACATCTTAACTAGCTTGAAGCTAGGTTGCTTACTCGTTGTACAATTGCATTGTTACTTTGAACCAAATCACGGGTTGCTTGCGAGTACATTCAAAGTACTCATTGGCTTGACACTGGTTATTTTATTGGCCAGGCTTGAAAGGACAAGATATATTGAAGAGTTCCTTGGTGACGATCGTGCGAGCTAGGACGCTTTCCCAGTCAGAATGCCTGTAGGGTTAAGGCAGATAGCATGGGTCCAAGTTATCAACGAAGATTTCCGCTGCGATGATACACTCAAGACTTGACCATAATGGTCCTACTTGTGTAAAACGGTATGTATGGATGTAAGACTCTTGTTATTCAGCTTCTGTGTGTCCAGTGAGCATTGATCTCTGGGATCACTGTACACGTGCATTTTGTGATCTCGACTTATGAGTCGGGGTCCCCACACGTAGGCTGTTGGGGCCCGCGGCGCTCCGCACTTTCCCTTTGGCTTCGCCTCGAAGCCAAGTCCGAGCGCGCCTTGGGCCCGGGGGCTACTGTCGGTGTTCTCAGTACGGGGGTTCCCAGACTTGCCTGCCTGCGGCCCGCGGCGTGGCTCTACACGCAACGTAGTACGACCCGTCTTCACCAACAAACACTCATGACCCTCGCGAGGGGCCAAGCCTCGCAAGGCGGATGACAGAAGACCTCTTCAGGAGCGGCCTCACCAGGCTGGCTCGCGAGGGGCAGAGAGATCAAGGCAAGGCGAACCTCGCGAGGTTCCTACGCCGTCAGCCATGACGACCAAGACCAGGCGGGCGCCAGCGCGCACAGTGTCCTTGTTTCCTTTTTCGTGCTAGGAGGCAAGCTCAGGCGAGGGGTACCGAGGTATCAGGCAAAGGTTTCCATATCAAAATGCAACGAGGCCAAGACCAGCAGGACGGCGGGATGGAGGTCATCGCGGAGCCCAAGACGGTGTCACACCAGAGCCTTTGGCAAGCGAAGACCACCTTTAATCAGGATAGCTTGTACTAGTTGTCCCCCTTCAAATTGGCTGTTATTGGCTCCCTTCCCGCTCAATATTTCGGGAGAGGACCAGGGCCTCTATAAATAGGACTAGCCACCACTGTAGGAGGCAACTGATGGAGATCATCCTCACACTCGCCAAGCACAAGAACACCTTGCCTCAGGAGGCCGTTCTTCCCTTGTATTGTTCATCCTCAGCCCGAGAGGCAATCCACCACACCACACTGGAGTAGGGTATTACACCACAACGGTGGCCGTAACCAGTATAAATCTCGTGTCTCTTGTGTTGCGGGTTCGTCGAGCTAGTCTTTGAGATTGCAGCGAGGTTGAGGGCGCGATTAGGTAGGGGAAAATCTTCATGCGCACCCTAGTGTTCGAACCTCAAGGGTTTTGCCAGAACCCGAAATCCGACTCACTCATCAACAGTTGACTGGTACCTTGTACCCTCAGACATCCATACAATTGTACCATCTGGATAGAAATGAGTTGTAGAATAGAACTGCACAATGAGCTCATCATTCCATTTGGTAAGCTTTTGTCCCACAAACTAGTCAACGCCACATGCTTTGAAGCTTTCATATACTCCTGGAAAATAGTCTTCATTCTCATTAATGAATTCCCAATCAACCCACTTCATATCACAGACTATAGGCTTCTTGTCAAGCAAAATGGTTTCATAGAAATCTTGTTGTTCTTTGGTGTGGAACCTGTAGTCCACAGCAGTCTTCCTTCTCACAGCATATCGATCAGACTGTATCCAAAGCCTCAGACCTGCATCCTTCCTGATGCTCATATCCTCTGCCACTGGATGACTATCATTATGATCTAGAATCTTTGGTTTAATATTCCTTAGCACTTGAGCTTCAGCATCTTCTTCTTCCATCTCAGGCACTCGGGCCTTTTTCTTCTCTTCAGCTGGGATGTTCCTAGTGCTCCTCTTGGGCTTAGAAGTATTTTGAGATTGAGCAATAGCTTTGGGGGCAGTCTTGGGCTTTGAAGGAGCAACCCCTTACTTAATAGCATCCCCCATAAGCTTTTGGGACTTGGATGCCGGTGCAGGATCCTCTTCCTCTTCATCTTCTTCAGCTAGATCTCTAAACATGGAGGATCTCCCAATGACTCTGCCAATGGTCTTCTTGACCCTCTCTTTCCTCTTCTTGCCCTCACCATCTTCCTTTGGTTCAAGTGTGAACTCCATAGTTTCCTGAGTGGAGGATCTGGCCTTAGACATTGGAACTCTCTTAGCTGGTGCCTTCTTGTGCAAACCAGGCTTTGTTGCAGCAGCAGTACCATATTCCTTCTTTAGGACTTTCTTCTTGGAGCTAACTTCCTCCTCTGTAGCCACATAGTCCTCATCCTCAGAATCCGAGGTTCTTTGTAGCCACATAGCCGTTTGAGGGACTAGTGCCCTCACTCATGTGCACTTGCTCTTCTGATTTGTTCTGGCTATCACTCTGGTCAGACATTCTGGCAAGCATACTGACAGCATACCCTGCGAATAGATGTAGATGAGATAGAGTGGATAAGCATCACAAAGTGCAGAGGTTTTGCAAAACATATGAGTCAAAAACTTAGTTTTAGTTCTCCACAGAAAGCATTTTGGAGCTACCAATTTGTGAAACTCGGTGACACCGAAGCAACTTTTGGAGTCTAAACTAGTGAACTCGGTCAGACCGACTCACAGTTTGGTGGCTCCGAGATTGCTAGGGTTTCACAGAGAGTTGAGTTTGGTCACACTGATTTGCAGCTTTCAGTCAGACCGAGAAGTGCAAGTGTAATGGCCTAAGCCAAATCGGTGAGACCGATTTCCACAACTCAGTCTGTCGGAGATGAGTCCGGCGGAAACCTAACCCAAAATTTTGGAATCAAACCTAACCTAACGGGAGTTCTATCTAGATAGATTGATCTCATACATGGTAAAGAACATGGCATTGCATTGTGCTAAGAATCGGAGTGAGGAATTAGCAAAAAAGTTTGAACTCATACCCTAGTTCAGCGGTGAGTTCGCTACGGCGGAAATAGTGGGGTTGAATCCCGTTGACAGCGACGGAAACCAGCAGCGGGAGGTCGTTGGCAACGAGAAGACGATCCGGAGACCCAAGGCCGCAGAGTAGGACATACTTGAAGGAAATATGCCGTAGAGGCAATAATAAAGTTATTATTTATTTCCTCATATCATGATATATGTTTATTATTCATGCTAGAATTGTGTTAACCGAAAACATAATACATGTGTGAATACATAGACAAACATAGTGTCACTAGTATGCCTCTACTTGAGTAGCTTGTTAATCGAAGATGGTTGAGTTTCCTAGCCAGCACATGAGTTGTCATTTGATTAACGGGATCAAATCATTAGGAGAATGCTGTGATTGACTTGACCCATTCCGTTAGCATAGCACTTGATCGTTTAGTATGTTGCTATTGCTTTCTTCTTGACTTATACATGTTCCTATGACTATGAGATTATGCAACTCCCGTTTATCGGAGGAACAATTTGTGTGCTACCAAACATCACAACGTAACTGGGTGATTATAAAGCTGCTCTACAGGTATCTCCGAAGGTACTTGTTGAGTTGGCGTATTTTGAGATTAGGATTTGTCACTCCGATTGTCGGAGAGGTATCTCTGGCCCCTCTCAGTAATGCACATCACTATAAGCCTTGCAAGCAATGTGACAAATGAGTTAGTTGCAGGATGATTCATTACAGAACGAGTAAAGAGACTTTCCGGTAACGAGATTGAACTAGGTACTGAGATACTGACGATTGAATCTCGGGCAAGTAACATACAGATGACAAAGGGAACAACATATGTTGTTATGCGGTTTGACCGATAAAGATCTTGTAGAATATGTAGGAGCCAATATGAGCATCCAGGTTCCGCTATTGGTTATTGACCGGATACGTGTCTCGGTCATGTCTACATAGTTCTCAAACCTGTAGGGTCCGCACGCTTAAAGTTTGGTGACGATCGGTATTATGAGTTTTTTGTGTTTTGATGTACCGAAGGTAGTTCGGAGTCCCAGATATGATCATGGACATGACAAGGAGTCTCGAAATTGTCGAGACATAAAGATCGATATATTGGACGACTATATTCGGACACCGGAAGTGTTCTGAGGGGTTTCAGAGAAAAACCGGAGTACCAAGGGGGGGGGGGTTACCGGAACCCCCCGGGGAGTTAATTAGGCCTCATGGGCCTTAGTGGGAGAAGAGGAGTGGCGGCCAGGGCAGCTGCGTGCCCCCTCCCCCACTAGTCCGAATTGGACAAGGAGGGGGGCGGCGCCCCCCTTTTTCCTTCTCCTCCTCTCTCCCTTCCTTCCCTCTCTTACTCCAACAAGGAAAAATAGGAGTCCTACGCCCAGTGGGAGTAGGACTCCCCTCTTGGCGGGCCCTCCTCCTGGCCGTCCGCCTCCCCCCTTCCTCCTTTATATACGGGGGCAGGGGGCACCCTGGAACACACAAGTTGATCTGTTGATCTATTCCAGCCGTGTGTGGTACCCCCCTCCACCATATTCCACCTCGATCATGTCGTAGCGGTGCTTACGCGAAGCCCTGTGTCGGCAGTGTCGGCGTTCTGGGAACGGGGGTCCCAAGACTTGCCTGCCTGCAGCCTGCGGCGTGGCTCAAGTGGTGGCCCAGCGCGGCCCATCTTCATCAGCACAAGACTCAAGACCCTCGCGAGGGGCCAAGCCTCGCGGGGCAGACGATGCAAGGCTTCCTCAGGGATGGCCTCGCTAGGCAGGCTCGCGAGGAGGTGGAGAGATCAAGGCAGGGTACCTCGCGAGGTGCTCGTGACGCAAGCCATGACGATCGAGACCAGGCGGGCGCCACGCGGGCGCCGGCCTGCGCAGTGTCCTTGTTTCCTCTTTGGTGCAAAGGGGGCAAGTTCGGACGTGGAGTACCGAGGCATCAGGCAAAGGTTGCCATTTCAGTGCAATGAGACCAAGACCAGTGGAGCGGCAGGATGGAGGTCACCATGGAGCCCAAGACGGCGTCATCGCCAGCGGTTTTGGCAGCTGTCGTGGAATTGTCACGGCAGATGTCCTCATGAAAGGACTTAGTCGCGGGGCCATCGTACGGGTTAACTTAGAGGGGTTAAAGCGACGCAAAGACACAAGAGTTTATACTAGTTCAGCCCCTTCGTTGAAGGTAAAAGCCTACGTCTAGTTTGTAATGGGATTGATGTGATCTCGGCGACTACGGAGCAAATAGCTTCGCCTAAGCCTCGAGTTGTTGTTGTCTGTCCCTGAACCGCCGCCGGGTCGTCCCCTTATATACACGGGTTGACGCCCGGCCGGTCTACAGAGTCCCGAGGCCGGCTCATACAAGTGTCCGGCTCGGTCTCTCCTTCTCTTATCTTACAACACAAGTTACACGGCTATGGCGGTTTTACCATTATGGGCCGTAATCCGCCTCTGGTCCCCGGGCCTCTACGCTCTATAGCGAATCGCCATCTTCTGAGTCGTCGTGGGCTCCAATATGGCTGAGGGTGAACCGGCCCCTCCTGGGCAGTTTATATTCAGTAGTTACATCCCCAACATTAGGCCCCAGATTGATTTGAACCTGTTCATGTCAATCTTCAACACCTTAGAAAAAACTCTGAATATCTTCCTTCATATTTCGTAAACCGCCATCTGTTAAACCGCCATGACGTCATCCTCTGAACCCAGCAACAGATCATCTTGACGTCATCTTCATTAAAGAAAACAACGAAATAACAAGATTCCCTTCATTTAATATTATCCCGGAAATCGAGGCGACCGCTGCGCCATCTGCCGCTTTCAACTCCTCGATTCTCGCGCATGTCAATTACTTTCCGCCTCATTATAAATAGACCGGAAGGCCCTTTCTCTTCTTCCCCTTCCGCTCTTCTTCTTCCTCGCGACGCCCCAGTTCTGAAGCTCCGCCGTCACCTTCGACCTTCGAACGCTGAACCAACACAAGGCTGCTGCATCAACCTGGTTGTACCAGAGATTCTTGGTGTTCCTCCGCTATCCTGTGCATCTGGTAAGGCTCTTCCTCGTACCCTAGATCTGCATCTTAGGGCTCCTGTTCTTATCGTCGTTCATAGGTGTTCATCCCTAGTCTCTTCGTATCCACTCTGCCATGGCTTCTTAATTCAACCGTAGCTTATATCTTGTGCGGTAGCTGCTCCGTATTCATTTTAGCACTTAGCAGATCTTCCTTTTTGTTCAGAATCTCTTGATAGAACGCAGAAACTTCCCTGTTCTTTATAAAGCTTTTATGGATCGGAGAAATTTTTTCTTACTGAATCTTTGGTAGATCCAAATTAATTCTGTCCATGTGTGAAACCTGTTTCTGTCAACACTTAGCAGATTTTCCAGTTCTGTCCCTTCTTCCTAAGGGCGGTTTTATTTTTGATAGCTAATCCGCCATACCCCATTAGTCCTCGCTAAACCGCAATTGAACTGAATGTCAATCGCCGATTTAGCATCAATAATATGCTGAACCATTAATCGTAAACCGTCCTCACTTTTCCTTTCACAGTTTTTTCTTCCGAATGGCCAAACAATTTTCTGCTGCAATTGGGTTCCGCCCAAGATCACCGAGACACAAATCAATGGATATGTCACCACCGGCGCTTTAGCCTCCAAAATGTCCTTCATTGGCGTGTTCCGATTCTGAATGCCCTCCCGAACCTCAAGAGGGAGAAGTAATCAGATTTATGCAACACTTAGACCGTGGATTCAGCCCTCCCGGATCAAAATTCTTCCGGGATGTCCTCGCAAGTTTCCAACTCCATCCACAAGATATTGGTCCGAACTCTGTGTCCAATATATGCAACTTCCAAGTCTTCTGCGAAGTCTACCTTCAAGAAGAACCAACTGTGGAATTATTCTGGGATTTCTTTCATTTGAACCGCCGTACGGAGTTTTCGGATGGTCCTAACACAGAACTTGGTGGCGTTTCAATCCAGAAAAAGAAGGAACTAGACTTTCCTCATGCCAAACACCATAGCCATCCGAAAGATTGGAACCAAAGCTGGTTCTATTGCCGGAATACCGCTCCTAACGGAGAAAACCCCTTGCCGGGTTATCGCCCTCACCGGCTTAGAAACCATCACCCATTGCCTTCACGCTTGACCGCCGCAGAACGGAAGAATTTTGATAATGATGCTCTCAGACGGATAACAAAGGAGATGCGTCCTCTGGCGAGTCAACTGGCAGCAGAGGCCAACCTGACAGTTCACCGCTCTTTCTACGATGCAAACAACAGGCGGGTTGAAGCTATTATTCCGGAAGTGCAGAACCTTGTTCCACCAACCCGTAAGCACACTTATGCCCCTGACGTTGATCCGGCTGAGCTTATAAGTGAAAAGGCTGTCTTTCAGGCTTTAACACGGATTGACTGGACCACCAATGACTTTCGGCAATAGCCCCCAAGTGCCAAGTTGAATACCTGTATTGAGCTTGCGACTTTATGATGAAACAATTAACGTGATCCCCTTTTTTATCAGAGTGAGATACGCCAACAAACCGTACAACTCAATGACCTTCATGCCAATCTGAAGACTCAACAAGAAGAAGCCTCCAAGGCCAAGGATGAGTTGAAAACCGCCTTCACCACTATGGAGCAGCTCAAGGAGTGGTTTAAATCTGAGCAGGCCAACTGGGACACTGAGAAAGCTAGGTTGTTAAAACGGGCGGAAGATGCTGAAGCAGCTCTTAAACCGGTGACGGAAGAACTCACCGGACTAAAGCGCCAAATTAACGCCATGACCTCTGCAATATTTGGTAAGAAATGTGTCACCACGGTTTTGATTACTATTCCGTTTTGACATTTCCGCCGGTTTAACCTGAACATTCTTAAACCGGTATAGGTAAGCGTATTGCTCATCTGGGCTCTGACATGCGGAAGAAACTCAAGGCCGCGTATACGCTGATTGAGCAACTATGTACAGGCACCCAGCGAGTTATATGTGCTACCTCGTTTGATAACGCAGCTCCGTCTTTGATCAAGGATACGCTGGACCGGCTATCTATGATACCGACACGGCTCGAAGAGTTGAAACGATCCGCTGCCCGGGCTGGTACCCTATTGGCTCTAACTCGCGCCAAAGCATGGATAGCTGACCTTGATCCGGCTGACATAGCCAAAGGCTTCCCCAGCGCTCAAGAAAATGGCGAAGTCTTTGATAATGATGCTCTCAGACGGATAACAAAGGAGATGCGTCCTCTGGCGAGTCAACTGGCAGCAGAGGCCAACCTGACGGTTCACCGCTCTTTCTATGATGCAAACAACAAAGGGTTGAAGCTGTTATTCGGAAGTGCGTAACCTTGTTCCACCAACCCGTAAGCACACTTATGCCCCTGACGTTGATCCGGCTGAGCTTATAAGTGAAGAGGCTGTCTTCCAGGCTTTAACCCGGATTGACTGGACCACCAATAACTTCCGGCCATTGGGTGGTGTGGAGGAAGAGGTTGAACCGACGCTAGATGACCCATCTTCTTCACATCAACCCGGGAATGAAGCTTAATCCGTGAAGCCGGTTGACGCATCATAAGCTGCTTGTCATGACGCCATTCCAAATTTTGGGCCTCTGAATGCCTTGTAATAGAATAGCCATCACTTTTGTTTTGAATATGCTTTTTTGCCGTCAATCTGTAACCTTTGTGCATAGGTGCTGATACTTTTGATTGAATGATCGAAACCTTCCGTCTATATTGCCTGCAGTCACAAATTCTTAAACTGCCATGGCGGTTTGTGCCGCGAGCCGGCTTGTGACGTTCATATATATATGCAATGAAATATTGAGGTATATGATCAAAATTTGTGATACAAAATACCTGCCATCGTTGGGCATGAAGTTGGCTTAGCAAATCTTGAAGCGGAGGTTGTATAAACCATTACCGTCAAAGGAGAAAACAGCTCCTGTGTTTATAATGCCGGTTTACCATGTAAACCGTGCCGGGTCAAGATAAGCCCCCTGTTACTCCGTAATGGGATGTTAACAGAAAAAGTCAAACCGGAAAAATTATCTCCGGATTAAAAATGGACCGAATTCCGTCAATTGACAGGTTTGAACCGGTTTAAGAATGTTATCGGTTTAAAAATGCAAGAAAAATCAAATAACAGTGAAAAAATATGGAAGCAAAGGCAATGATAAAACCGTTTGCAAAAAGAGGCTTTACTGAGCCGATCAGATGGTGTTACCATGGTCGGACACGACCAAGCTCCCAATAAGGTGTAGCTATGGTTCAAGTCAAGCAGGTCCCCAACTGAAACCGTGGCATTATGCCGATCAAGTGGCGTGGCAATGGTTCGGTTTCACCAAGCCCCCAAGTGACTCTATGGCCTTAGGTCGATCAAGAGGCGTGGTCGGTTCAGACTTGACCATGTCCCCAAGTGATCTGGTGGCTTTACCTATCAAAAGGTGTTGCATTGGTTCGACACCACCAAAGCCCCCAAGTGATATCACAAAGCTTTTGAAAAGCAAGCTCAAGGGGTAAACCGGAGGCCATTTTAAGACAACAACTCCATGTAACCACACAGGATGTAACAGAACGGATACCTCGCTTTCGCCGAGGCTCCGGTTTATTGGTTTACTCATAATATATACATTTTCATAATATGTACATAAGTAGAAACGATGGCTCAGGTATAATAAGGCCGAAGATGAGCTATGTTCCACGGCCTGTTGGTCTCCTCTTCTGACGTGCGTGAGTCTTTATGCTCTCGAACATCGATCAGATAGTATGACCCGTTGTGCAGATTCTTGCTGACCACAAAAGGTCCCTCCCAAGGTGGGGATAGCTTGTGCATATCCATCTGGTCTTGAATGAGCCGAAGCACCAAATCTCCTTCCTGAAAGGTTCTGGTTCTGACCCGTCGACTGTGATACCGATGAAGATCCTGCTGGTAAATCGCCGAGCGAGCAGCTGCCATATCTCGTTCTTCATCCAGCCGATCCAAAGCGTCCTGTCGTGCTATCTCGTTATCTGCCTCAACATAGGCTGCCACACGAGGTGAGTCATGACGGACGTCGCTGGGGAGGACCGCCACCGCTCCATAGACCATAAAGAACGGTGTGTATCCAGTGGATCTGTTAGGCGTAGTATTTATACTCCATAATACAGACGGTAGCTCCTCTACCCAACAACCCGACGTCCTCTGCAAAGGGACCATAAGCCGGGGCTTGATACCTCTCAGGATCTCTTGATTAGCTCATTCTGCTTGACCATTGGACTGTGGGTGAGCTACTGAAGAAATGTCAAGCCGGATGTGTTCACGCTCACAAAACTCCTTCATGGCACCTTTGGACAAATTGGTACCATTATCTGTAATGATACTGTGTGGAAAACCAAACCGGAAGATCACCCTTTTCATGAACTGAACCGCCGTGGCCGCATCACACTTGCTAACAGGTTCTGCCTCTACCCACTTTGTAAATTTGTCAACTGCCACCAACAGGTGTGATTTCTTGTCCTTGGACCTCTTAAAAGGTCCAACCATGTCCAGCCCCAAATCGCAAACGCCAAGTAATTGGAATCATCCTCAATTCTTGGGCGGTATATGAGCACGCCTAGAAAACTTCGCAACCATCACATCGTCTCGACCAGATCTTCCGCATCAAGATGGGCAACAACCAATAAAACCGTGGCGGAACGCCTTAGCCACCAAGGATTTTGAACCGGCATGGTGACCACAGTCCCCTTCGTGGATCTCACGCAATATTTCACAGCCTTCCTCAGGGGACACACAGTGTTGAAACGCCCCTGACACACTGCAATGATGCAACT
Source organism: Aegilops longissima (assembly GCA_021605205.1). Classification (NCBI taxonomy): domain Eukaryota; kingdom Viridiplantae; phylum Streptophyta; class Magnoliopsida; order Poales; family Poaceae; genus Aegilops; species Aegilops longissima. The sequence continues at coordinate 177,490,563 of CM038679.1, forward strand.
CGCCATTAACAATGGTCATAGACTTAGACTGCCGAACTATCAGTCGGGCCAACGTCTCATCATCTGGTAGCTCGCCCTGGCCCATGTATGCCAAATAAGGGAGCGTCCAATCCGGAATGACATGCAAGGCTTCCACCAAATGAGCCTCCGGATCAGGAATAGCCAAATCTGCTTCATCAGGGAGCTTGACTGACGGATTGTGCAATACATCGAGAAAAACATTGGGCGGGACCGGTTTGCCTTGAGAGCCCATCCGGCTCAAAGCGTCCGCCGCTTCGTTCTTCCGACGATCCACATGGTCCACCTGATAGCCTTTAAAATGACCTGCGACAATATCCACCTCCCGACGATATGCAGCCATGAGCGGGTCCTTGGAATCCCAAGTGCCAGACACGTGTTGGGCCACCAAGTCCGAGTCACCGAAGCACTTAACCCGGCTTAGATTCATCTCCTTAGCCATCCGAAGACCATGGAGCAAGGCTTCATACTCAGCTGCATTGTTAGTACAAGGAACATTAAGCGGAGGACGAACAAAACTTGTCACCTCATGGGGAAGTTAACATGACTCCAGCCCCGAGCCCTCCAACTGCCTCGGATCCGCCAAAGTGGATGGTCCAATAGGTATGATCCGCTTTTCTTCAGCGCTTAACTCCGCCCAATCATTAATGAAATCCACAAGTGCTCGAGACTTCACCGCCGTCCGAGGTACATACTTTAAACCGTGTGCCCAAGCTCTATAGCCCACTTAGCAATCCGCCGCCGCCTCCCGGTTCAGATGATATCACCTAAGGGAGCTGAATCACCACCGTCATGGGATGCCCTTGAAAATACTGCTTCAGCTTCCGCTTGCCATAAAAACTCCATACACCAGCTTCTGCCAATACGGATATCTCTGCTTAGACTCCATAAGCACCTCGCTGATATAATAAACCGGACGTTCAACCGGATGCTCCCTCCCTGCCTCCTTCCGCTCTACCACAATGGCCACGCTTAATCGCCTGGCGTTAGCAGCAACATATAGCGTAAGCTCCTTGTCAATGGGAGCAGCGAGTACAGGTGGGTTGGCCAATTGCCGCTTTAAGTCCTCCAATGCTTCGTCAGCAGCTGGACTCGCATAAACTGATCCGCCTTCTTCAAAGATTCGATACAAAGGGATGGCCTTCTCTCGACGCGGCCGATAAACCGCTCAGCAGCAATCCGCCCGCCAAACGCTGGACATCATTAATACACTTTGGCTTAGCCAGGAGGTGATAGCCGTAATCTTCTCCGGATTAGCTTCAATCCCTCTGTTGGACACAAGGAAACCCAATAACTTGCTGCCGGAACACCAAAGACACATTTGGCCGGGTTAAGCATCATCTTGTACACCCGCAAGTTGTCAAAGGTTTCTTTCAAATCATCAATCGTGTTTCCTTCTTCCTTGACTTAACCACAATATCATCCACATAGGCATGCACATTACGGCCGATCTGTTCATGCAAGCAATTCATGACGCAATCTTGATAAGTTGCTTGGGCTCTTGAGCCCAAAAGGCATAGACACATAGCGTAGGCTCCAAAGGGAGTGATAAATGCTGTCTTCTCCTGGTCCTTAACCGCCATTTTGATCTGATGATATCCAGAATATGCATCCAAAAAGCTCAAACGCTCACAACCCGTAGTGGCATCAATAATCTGGTCAATGCGGGGATGGCAAAGGATCTCGCTGGACAAGCCTTGTTAAGATCTCGTAATCCACACATCGCCAAGTGCCGCTTTTCTTAAGGACCAGCACCGGATTAGCAAGCCACTCGATGGAAAACTTCAACGATAAAACCTGCCGCTAAGAGCCTGGCAACCTCCTCTCCAATGGCCTTACGCCTTTCCTCGTTAAACCGGCGAAGAAACTGCTTTACCGGTTTGTACTTGGGATCAACATTAAGAGTGTGCTCAGCGAGTTCCCTCGGTACACCTGGCATGTCAGAAGGCTTCCATGCAAAAATGTCCTGATTCTCACGGATGAACGCGATGAGCGCGCTTTCCTATTTAGGATCCAAGTTGGCACTGATGATGAACTGCTTGGACGAATCACCAGGTAAGAAGTCAACAAGTTAAGTCTCAGCCGCCGATTTAAACTTCAGGGCCGGATCGTGCTCTGTGGTTGGCTTCTTCAATGGGGTCATATCCGCCAGATCAACATTATCTTTATAGTACTTTAGCTCTTCGGTGGCACAAACCGACTCTGCATAAGCCACATCACCTTCCTCACACTCTAAAGCGATCTTGCGGCTCCCATGAACCGTTATCGTCCCCTTGTGACCCGGCATTTTGAGCTGCAAATAGATATAACAAGGTCGTGCCATGAACTTGGCATAAGCCGGCCGTCCAAACAGGGCGTGATAAGGACTTTGAATTTTCACCACTTCAAACGTCAATGTTTCGATCCGGAGTCATGTTCATCCCCAAAGGCCACCTCCAGAGCTATTTACCAACCGGATATGCCGACTTGCCAGGCACCACACCATGGAACACCGTATTGGACGGCTTGAGATGTTTATCTGTTAACCCCATACCACGGAAGGTCTCATAGCATGTGATGTTGATGCTGCTCCTCCGTCCATAAGCACCTTGGTGAACTTGTATCCTCCCACCTGAGGTGCCACCACCAGGGCTAGCTGACCCGGATTGTCAACCCGGGGAGGATGATCCTCTCTACTCCACACAATAGGCTGCTCTGACCAGCATAGGTAATGAGGCACGGCCGGTTCAACAACGTTGACCGCCCGCTTCTGAAGCTTCCGGTCTCGCTTGTCCAAGCTAGTGGTGAAGACGTGATACTGTCCACCATTCAACTGTTTTGGGTTGCTCGATAACCCGACTACACTGCTGCTGCCGCTGCTGATTGTAACCACCTTTGATTATTCTGATTGTTCGATTGTTATGTCCGCCGGATTACCATTAAACCCTGACCGAATTTCCTCCACCGTAACCCGGCCGGACCTCGAACCACCGCCGAGCCTTGATCATACCGAAAGCATTAGTACTTTTGAACTCCCGCATAATGTAACAATCCTTCCAGAGGTGGTTTGCGGCGCCTCCTTCGTCTCCATGCTTCGGACGGGGTTGATTCAATGATAGTTCAACCGTCCGGATTGTGATTAGGCGCACCACCGGTTCGGTTGTTTACCCTTGCGCCGCTGGCCCTTGTCCTGCGCTGTTGGTGTTGGCTACGGCCCATGTTACCATTCGCCTTACGCTTGTTTCCACCATTACCTGCCGAGTGATGCTGCTGGCCTCTGGAGTTGCTGTTCTGCTTTCCCTTCCCTGTTTCATCATCCTCCTCAGACTCGGGATCCTTGGTACTATCGGAATCAGCATACTTCACTAAAACACCCATGAGAGTGCCCATGTCATTGCAAAACCGCTTCATGCGACCCAGCTTCAACTTTAAAGGTTTAAGCCGGCAGCTGCATTCTAGGGTTAAGATCGCAGAATCAACATTGATCCGGTCTGAAGAATGTAAGACTTTCGAAACGCGGCGTACCCAATGGGTTGTGGATTCCCCCTCAGCCTGGAGACAAGCCGCCAAGTCCACCACAGACATGGGCTGCTTACAGGTGTCTTTGAAATTTGAATGAACCGGTCCGAATCGGGCCATTTAACCGATGGAATTGGGTGGCAAGTTTTCAACCAAGCACGGGCCGTGCCTTCAAGCATCATGGTGAAGTACTTTGCACACGCAGCTTCATCCACATCCAAAGATCTCCATGGCTATCTCATAACTCTCTACCCATGCTTCGAGCCAGATCGGCGGTGTAATTTGGCACCTTGCGTGGCCCCTTGAAATCCTTGGGCAAGCGTACAATGCGTAAAGCAGGGAGAAGGCAAGGCACCCCCAAAGAGCTAGAGGTAACCCCAGGCTCAAAGATGCTCGGACGAACCGGCGTAAGCTGATAATCCTGATGCTATGCTGCTAACTCAGCCTCCCTTCGTGCCCTGGCCCGGTCCACCACCTCCTGAGTGTTGTCGAACTGCCTGCCGGGTTGTTGCCACGGGGCGCACCGCGCCGCGCATTACTTGACACAGCCGGTTCATCCACGCGCCTGCTATAGCTCCGGCTCGGGCGGGGGGTAGAGTGGATCCGATCGCGCTGCATTTAATACGCTTCTTGTTGGACCAGAGCTGTCCTAAGGAGCTCCTTGACCCGGCGCATCTCTACTGCCTGCGGTGAATCGCCTTCGATTGGGATTGCCTCCAACCGCGCCGCAGCCGCAACAAGGTTATCCATCGGGTTGGAGTAATGACTGGGGTGTTTGCACAGCCCGAGGTGTGCCAAGATGATGGCGAGGTAGATCTATCACACGGGCTGAACTGCGCGCCCATCCTGTGCTTCGCCCGGTTCACCACCGGCGGATTACGGGTCCCTGCCCTCGGGTGTTGAAGAGATCTCTTCCTCAAAACCGAGGGCTAACGGGATTTGTATTTCTCTTCATGACTTCATGCGACACATTCTGATCCAAAGATGAGCCTATAAGCTTATGCATCCAAAGCGCCCGCTCGCCGCCATCCTAGCGCCTGCAATGCCGATCCGCTTTAGCTCGAGCGATTTGTTCCTTCACCTTTGCAACCTCCGCATTATGAATGTCTTGGTCCGCCGGGTTAGCCTCTGCCATGAGCACAGCCAATGCATCAAATAGTTCTGTTAAAACTTGAGCCGGCGGTCGCCGGGGCCTCTCGCCTGCTGCCATCGTCGCTGTTGAACCGGGCGACCATTGGCGCGCGGTCAAGAGTGAAGGCCGCTTGTGTACCGCCATGAATATTCCAACCCGGTTACGGATCAAAGGGTCCGAATATCACACCGCCGGAACAGCTCTCAATCTGGCCATCTTGCGGCGGTACAGAGACTCGCCCGGTCGACGACTCCTCATCGGAGTAGACAACGGTTTCGCCACCAGACGCTGATCCGTCCTCATAGTTTCCTCCGTGGATGACTCCCACGAAAGCACGCTTGACAGCCGGTTTAGCCAGGGCAGGTTTCGCCAGCTGAGCCGTCTCGACGAGGTCGGTGCAGATGTCCGGCTCAGGCCCTGGCTCACCGATCTTGCCGATGAACACGTGTATGCCACCAAAGGGGACCCGCACCAGACTCAATCGAGCCGCCTCGGGCCCCAGCCTGCATCGTCGATGTAGAGCTTGCCGCGACGACTCTTGGTCATCCGTCCCATAGCATAGCCTTCGAGTCCTTCGAGCTTGCCCTCTAAGATCATCAAACCATCGTGCGATAGCCCCACGGTGGGCGCCAACTGTCGTGGAATTGTCACGGCAGATGTCCTCATGAAAGGACTTAGTCACGGGGCCATCGTACGGGTTAACTTAGAGGGGTTAAAGCGGACGCAAAGACACAAGAGTTTATACTAGTTCGGCCCCTTCGATGAAGGTAAAAGCCTACGCCTAGTTTGCAATGGGATTGATGTGATCTCGCGACTAGGGAGCAAATAGCTTCGCCTTAAGCCTCGAGTTGTTGTTGTTCCGTCTCGAACCGCCGGTCGCCCCTTATATACACGGGTTGACGCCTGGTCGGTCTCATGAGTCCCGAGGCCGGCTCATACAAGTGTCCGACTCGGTCTCTCCTTCTCTTATCTTACAACACAAGTTACACGGCTATGGCGGTTTTACCATTATGGGCCGTAATCCGCCTCGGGCCCCGGCCTCTACGCCTATAGCGAATCGCCATCTTCTGAGTCGTCGTGGGCTCCAATATGGCTGAGGGTGAACCGGCCCCTCCTGGGCGGTTTATATTCAGTAGTTACATCCCCAACAGCAGCCGAAGACCAACTTTAGTTAGGATAACTTGTACTACTTCTTCCCCTTCGAAATGCCCGTTCTTGGCGCCCTTCCCGCTCAATATTTGGGAAGAGGACCAGGGCCTCTATAAATAGAGCTAGCCACCGCTGTAGAGGGAATGAGATAAAGCCCTAGCCAGAGAGAGAGAGGCGATCAAACTCACCCAAGCAGTTCATCGCACCAGCTCAAGAACGCCTCTCACGAGGCTGTTCTTCGCCTGTATTATTCATCATGAGCCCCTGAGGCAATCCACCACACCACACACTAGAGTAGGGTATTACACCACAATGGTGGCCCGAACCATTATAAATCTTGTGTCCCTTGTGTTGTTCATCGACTTTAGCTTAGATCTCACGAGGCGATCGGACGTAGATCGGTAGGGGAGAGATCTTCGTGCGCACCCCAGAGTTCGAACCTTAAGGGTCTGCCGGAACCCAACATCTGACATTTGGCGTGCCAGGTAGGGGTGCGCCGGAATCTTTCTTCCGCCACTTCGCGTTCGATCTTCCGTCGTGTCCATGGCTGACGCTCGTCGGGCTCGCGCCGAGCGTCGGGGTGCCCTCGCCGCCTGCGTTGCCTAGACGTCGCCCGTAGGCGGGTGTCCCCGTCGTTCCCCGTCGCCTGCCGCCAACTCCACGACCGGCCCAGTGGGGAACGAGTAGCAGGCCTCGTCTCTGCTTCATTTGGTGCGGCCGGAAGGCCGCGACACCTGCCGCCGACTCCGCCGGTTCGCTGCCCCACGCCTGCCGCTTCTTCACGGACGCAGCACGCCAGCATTGCTCCCCGGCGCGTGAGCTCCTGCATTACCTTCCCGTCGACGACCTCTACGAGGACTGGCCCGCCTGCATCACCGAGCTCGTCAGCGTCGCAGGGTGCTCTCCTATGCCGTCCCTCTCGCTGCCTCGCCCTCCATCCTGCGCCGGAGGCGCAGATCAGGAGGTGCCTCCGCCACCTCCTCCCCAAGAAGGCGCCCTGGCTCCGAGGTGCGCAGCCCCAGGATGAGACCCACCGCGTCGAGCGCCCGCGCGACCAGAGAGGAGCTGCCAAGAAATCCCTCGTCCCCAAGAAGGCGCACACGTGCTCCTGGCACCGGTGCGCCACGACCGCATCCCTGCGTCACCACGTCAAGACCCCACGCTTCTACATGCAACGGCGCGCTGGAATCCCCAGGAGCAAGCCCAGCCCCAGCAGAAGGCTCCGGTAGCCACCGCAGGCTGTCGTGCCTTCACCCCCGAGCTACGTAGAAGCCTGACTTGCCCCCCCGCTACGACAGCACTGCCGACCCCGCGGAGTTCCTACAGCTCTACGAGCTGGGCATCGAAGCCGCGAACGGAGACGAAAAGGTCATGGCGAACTGGTTTCCCATGGCACTCAAGGGCGGTGCCCGCACCTGGCTCTTGAACCTGGCTCCTGGCACGATCTCCTCCTGGGATGAGATGCGCACCCGCTTCATCGCCAACTTCCAGTGGCACTCATGACCGTCCGCCGTCAGGTGACTGCGCCAGATCAAACAGCAGCCTGGAGAGACCTTGCGGAAGTACATCCAGCACTTCAACAGCGCTCGCCTCAAGATTCCCAGGGTGACCGAAGAGGCCATCATTTCGGTGTTCTGTGATGGCGTTTGCAACGTCAAGATGAAGGAGGAGCTGGCGATCCATGAAGATCTGTGTACGTCACTAGAGTTGTTCAACCTGGCGACCAAGTGCGCAAGGGCTGAGGAGGGGTGCCTTTCCCTTCTCGAGCTCCCGACGGCGGACCCAAAGGAGAAGAAAGACAAGGCCAAGGATGTGAAGCGCAAAGTAGCAGCCGTGCTCACAGCAGAGCCGACACGGCGCCGCAGGACCAACCGAGTCGCCCAAGGGCAGCCAAGATCGTGTACCACGATCTCCACACTCACAACACCAAGGAATGTCGCGCGAGAAGGCCGTGTCGGTCGACGTGTCGAGCGCAAGAGGTGGAGGACGATGGGACGACCATGGCCCTCGCTAGGGGTGGCGTGACCGACCTCGCGAGGACCTCTTGCAGGACCAGCCTCGCGAGTGAGCTTGGAGAGATCAGACTCGTGAAGATCGCCTGCAAGGCAACGCAGGCCTTCCTCCTCTGCAAACACCACCAAGAAGGAATGAAGACCACCATCAGGACGAGGGGGCTGGGGGCTTCCAGGAGCCACGTGCAATCGCTTGCATCTTGGGCGGCGCTCAGGCCCCAGCCTCACAACGCATCTTCAAACAGTTTGCTCGCGAGGTGAATGCAGTGCTCCCCAAGCTTGAGGTCACGCACCCTCCCACGTGGTCTGCGTGCGCCATCACGTTCAGTTCAGCTGATCAGCTCAAGTGCGCGGTGATAGCCGGTTTCCTCCTAATGCTCTGTTCCCCATTCATCAGCAATGTGCAAGTCACCAGGACCCTCATCGATGGCGGAGCAGGACTCAACGTTCTGTCCGTCGAGACGTTCAACAATCTCCAAGTGCCATATGATCAGCTTCAGCCAACCAAGCCTTTCTCAGGAGTCACCGACGGTTCCACTGCCCCAAAGGGCAGGTCCACCTTCCTATCACCTTTGGGCAGCACGGCAACTACCGCTCTGAGCTCATTGACTTCGACATCTCTCACATTCGCCTGTCGTACAACGCCATCCTCGTGTATCCAGCCCTGGCCAAGTTCATGGCAGTGACTCACCATGGCTACAACGTCCTCAAGATGCCAGGAAGTGGCGGGGTCATCGCGGTCCCCTATGAAGAGAGGATGCGGTGTGCTCCTTCGATTGCGCCTTCCAGGCCACGTCGATCGAGGACCCGGACAACAAGAGTGGAAACCTCCCTGGAGCTGCTCCCAAGAAGAAGAAGACATCACCTGGCTCAAGGCCTCAGGAGGCAGGCACCTCCAGAGGCGCCACGTCCGGACACGCGCCCGTCCAAGGGGAGCCACCCTCCATCACATAGGAAGGCGCTCCCGACACCCTCTTTGGGCAGGGCTCGGGGGCTCTCTCCTGGGGAGCCACCGACTTTGCCAAGGTCACGAGGGAGGCGCTTGGGCACCACTTGGAGGCACGCTTCACGGCATGTTTCCCTCAGGAAGGCGTAAGGAAAGGAGGACCCAACCCTCAGGAGTTCATCACCAAGTACGCTCAAGAGTTGGAGGGATCGAGAGACATGTGCGGCAACCGCCGCCTGCCTAGCGAGGCTCCCCATCCAGCGAGGATGGCGGGCTGCGCGCCTACATCGACTACCCAGGCTCAATCGAGTCGCTTCAGAGTGCTTGCCCTTACGCTGGGGGCGCTAGCGGGTTTCACCGCACAGCTACGTTCGCATGCCTTTTGGCTTGCCGAACGCAGCTGCAGCCCACCAGCGCTTGATGAGGAGCATTTTGGAAGTTTAGGTGGGAAAGCATCGCGCGTTACTGGAGGAGATGGAGATGGACCTCAGTGAACCACCCGGACTTCCTGATCCTCCCGAGGCTCGGAGTCCCGAGAGATCGTGAGGATCGGCTCCTTCACCCCGCACCACCAGCTGCTTCGACAATCGTTCTGCAACAGTATCAGGTGACTTCTTTTCAGTTTTCGTTTCAGCTAGGAGCGCCCCTAGGGTTGCATCATTTCCAGGTCGCGTTGGTCCATCCCCGCGACATGTATCCGTTTTGCTTATGTCTCATGCTTACCTTGTTGGGGGCGCCCCTCGGGCTGAATCATCCCCTAGCTGCTCGAGCATGACCCAGTGGCGTTTGCTTTCTCTGCATCTATTTAAGTTGATTTGCTCCTTCATGATTAACCTGCTTGAGATAATCGTCTGCTCGATTGACACCTACCTTTGGAGCCACTCACTCTGGCACGGCGCTAGCGCATGGGTCCGTCCCTGCAACACCAACAAATCTGAGTGGCCGAGCTCTGGCCACGGCAGCCCTGCATAGTGACACCTCACCAGGCCCTCAGTGCCCCAATCACTCCCTCGGAGCAACCAATGGCTAGCTGGCAACTGTAACGGCAGACCTTCTTTTCCCTGATGGTTGGTGTGCAGGTCCCGCGTAAGGAATAACATGGGGCGCGGAGCCCCCTCTCCTCTCTCTCCCAGCACGATCCGCCAGATGTTAAAAGGGGGCACCCGAGCATCGCGACCATGGGTTTCATCGCTCTCTCCAGACTCACCCCGGCCTTGACCCACGGCATCGCGACTCAGTCATACCAGCGGGCGGCCGAGCTCGCCGAGGGCCGGACCGAGGACGAGAGCATGAAGGAAAGGGAAGAGGGAGAAGCTCACGAGGGCCTAACCCAAAGAACACTCCAGCTGCCGCACGGGCGGCCCGCACTCGCCAAGAACTACTCAAACTTATGAGATAAGTCGACAAAATCTAAATCAACACGATGCTAATCCCACGACTAGTGCAGCTCAGTCACGGCGACGCCGCCTTCCTTTCTTTCCCAGCGGAGGCTGCTTGAGCGCTAAGGGGGACCTCCCGAGCATCGCGACTCAGGGTTTATCGACCTTGGGCCGCCACCTCCTGGCCTGACCACGGCATCGAACTGCATTCCAAATGACAACTGAAGCCTGCTTGGGGACCGGACCTCACAAGAGAGCACCAAGCCCTCGCGAGGAAAGAAAGGGGAGCTGAGCTGACAAAGACGATCTCGTGATCGATTCATGATAAGGATGTAGAATTCACAAAAGACATGACAGGCGCCTTACATACCCCAGTGGGGTTTCATTTTGATTCCTCGCAGGGAACGACAAGAAGCGCACACGGAGGGTAACTGTGTACAAGCCTCGTGGCCGCCTAGCCAGGCGCATAATGAGGCAGCGTGGGGAGCGGAGACGCCCACGCCCAATCAACCGCCACGCGCGCCTAAGGCCGCAGGTTGATGGGCTCAAGGGCGCCCGCACTTGCCCTTTGCTTTTTTGCTTGTTTAGTCCGAAGGCTTTGGGCCCGGGCTACTCTCGGCGTTTCTACGAATGGGGGTCCTCAGACTTTGTTTTCCCCGGCTCAAGGCACGGCTCAAGTGGTGGCTCAACAAGAGCCCATCTTCATCAAGACAAAAACTCAAGACCTCGCGAGGGGCCAGATTGCTGGGCGGATGATGCAAGGCTTCCTCAGGGATGGCCTCGCCAGGCAGGCTCGCGAGGAGGCGGAGAGATCAAGGCAGGGTACCTCGCGAGGTGCTCGTGACGCAAGCCATGACGATCGAGACCAGGCGGGCGCCAGGAGGGCGCCGGCCTGCGCAGTGTCCTTGTTTCCTCTTTGGTGCAAAGGGGGCAAGCTCAGACATGGAGTACGAGGCATCAGGCAAAGGTTGCCATTTCAATGCAACGAGACCAAGACCAGCAGAGCGGCAGGATGGAGGTCACCGTGGAGCCCCAGACAGCGTCATCGCCAACACTTTTCGCAGCCGAAGACCAACTTTAGTCAGGATAACTTGTACTAGATGTTCCTATTCGAAATGGCTGTTGTTGGCGCCCTTCCCGCTCAATATTTGGGAAGAGGACCAGGGCCTCTATAAATAGAGCTAGCCACCGCCGTAGAGGGCATGAGATAAAGCCCTAGCCAGAGAGAGAGAGGTGATCGAACTCACCCAAGCAGTTCATCGCACCAGCTCAAGAATGCCTCTCGTGAGGCTGTTCTACCCTTGTATTGTTCATCATCAGCCCTGAGGGAATCCACCACACCACACACTAGAGTAGGGTATTACACCACAACGGTGGCCTGAACCAGTAAAAATCTTGTGTCCCTTGTGTTGTTCATCGTCTTTAGCTTAGATCTCACGAGGCGATCGGACGTAGATCGGTAGGGGAGAGATCTTCGTGCGCACCACAAAGTTTGAACCTTAAGGGTCTTCCGGAACCCAACATCCAACAGGTAGCAACACAATCACCATCATCAAGCCGTCGTGCTGACGGAACTCTCCCGTGAAGCTCTGCTGGATCGGAGTTCGCGAGATGTCATCGAGCTGAACGTGTGCTGAACTCGGAGGTGCTGTACGTTCGGTACTTGGATCGGTCGGATCGTGAAGACATACGACTACATCAACCGCGCTGTGCTAACGCATCCGCTTTTGGTCTAGAGGGTAGGTGGACACACTCTCCCCTCTCGTTGCTATGCATCACCATGATCCTGTGTGTGCGTAGGATTTTTTTTGAAATTACTACGCTCCCCAACAAAGGGCATCCGAGCCAGTTTTATCCAGATGTTATATGCACGAGTAGAACACAAGTGAGTTGTGGGCTATACAAGTCATACTTCTTACCAGCATGTCATACTTTGGTTCGGGCGGTATTGTTGGATGAAGCGCCCGGACCGACATTACGCTGACGCTTACGTGAGACTGGTTCTACCGACGTGTTTTGCACATAGGTGGTCGGAGGGTGTCGGCTTCCAACTTTAGTTGAACTGAAAGGGCTACGCCCGTCCTTAAGAAGGTTAAAACAACACTAACTTGACTTAACTATCGCTGTGGTTTTGATGCGAGGTAAGAACGGTTCTTGCTCAGCCCGTAGCAGCCACGCAAAACATGCAACAACAAAGAGAGGACGCCTAACTTGTTTTTGCAGGGCATGTTGTGATGTGATATGATCAAGGCATGATGCTATATTTTATTGTATGAGATGATCATGTTCTCAGAACCAAGTTATCGGCAATCGCAGGAGCAATATGGTTGTCGCTTATTGTATGCAATGCAATCGCCAAGAATTGCTTTTACTTTATCCCTAAGCGTACCAAATGTCGATGTGGGGTTCCGCAAACCCTTAAGGTTCAAACACTGGTGCGCAGCACGGCAGCTTCTCCAAACGATCTACGCCTAGGTCGCTAAGATCTTATGACGTAACTTGATGAACTCACAACACGTAAAGAGACACAGGGTTTATACTGGTTTGGGCCACTGTTGTGGTGTAGTAACCTACTCCAGTGTGGTAGGTGGTGGATTGCCTCTTGGGCTGATGATGAACAGTACAAGAGAAGAACAGCCTCCTGAGGTTGAGGTGTTCTTGTGCGTATGAACTTGTGGTGTGAGGAGTCGATGAACTGCTCTCTCCCACTACTAAGGTGGCTAGTCCTATTTATAGAGGCCCTGGTCCTCTTCCCAAATGTTGAGAGGGAAGGGAGCCAACAATGGCGGGCAAATTTGAAGGGGACAGCTAGTATAAGATATCCTGACAAAACCGGTCTTCGCCTGCGAAAAGCCCTGGGATGACGCTGTCTTGGGCTCCACGATGACCTCCGCCTTGCCGTCCTCCTTGTCTTGGTCTTGTTGCACCAATATGGCAACCTTTGCTCGATGCCTCGGTACTCTTTCGCTCAAGGCTTGCCTCCTTAGCACCAAAGAGGAAATGGAACGCCACAAGATCTGGCGCCTCACCTGTACCAGATGGCACCGCTCGTCATGGCTCATGTCACGAGTCCTCGTGAGGTTTGCCCCGCTTGATATCTCTGCTCCTCGTGAGCCTGCCTGCCAGGCCACTCTAGAGGAAGTTCTTGCGCCATCCGCCTCATGAGGCTTGGACCTCGCCAAGTCTTGATGCCTTGTTGATAAAGATGGGTCAGACGCCCATCGCTTAGCCACGCCAGGGCCGCAGTAGGCAAGTCTGTGGACCCTGCTCCTGCAACACCGACAGAGCCCCCGGCCCAAGGCGTGCTCGGCTTGGCTTCAAGGGCGGCTAAGGGTCAAGTTCGGAGCATCGCGGGCCTCAAAAGTTTGCGGCCTCGATCGACGCGTGGCGGTTGATTGGACGTGGGCCTCTCAACTTCCCCACGCTGCCTCGGCAACTGCTCGCCCTGACAGAGGCTGGCGTGGGCAGTTCTTTTCTTCATTGCTTCTTCCTTGCCTTGCTCCAGATCCCCTTTCTAGCCCTTCGCCGCCTGCTTCCTCCTCATCTGATCCACCCTTGCTCTGCTTCTGCCGCCCATGGCGCCTCGCAAGGTCAAATCTTCCTCAATGCTGGCTTGGTATGAGCCGGACCCCGAGACGGCCACCGTCACGGAGAAGAGCCTCGCATCCGTGCGCCTACTGACAATTGGTGAAGGCAACGAGTGGGGGAAGACGGAGCTTCGGCTTGCCTCCGACGAGCCGGAGCCTGAGGGAAGCACCTTCTTCCCCTTCTTCTCGAGTAGCGTCGCCGTCGGGTTGGTCCCTCCTTTCTTTGATTTCTATAATGAAGTCCTCGACCACTACGGGCTGCAGGCGCTGCATCTCCATCCCAACCCTGTCCTCCTCCTGTCCATCTTTGCCTACTACTGTGAGGCATACCTGGGCGTCATGCCGTCCGTGGCGCTCTTGCGCCATTTCTTCTTCCTCCATGTCACTGGCGAGCATATTACCGGATGTGCTAATTTCGTCGCCTGCGGCAAGGCCAACTCGATCTCGAGCACCGGGAAGAGGGCCGACAACATCCGATCCAAGTGGGTCATGATGGATGCTCAGCGCGCCGACCCGCGCCTGGAACTTCCCACAGCGGCGCATCCTCCCAACGGGGGGTGTCCCAAGGCGGAGCGTTCAACGAGCGGGCATCGCTATTACTGGGGCAGATGATTACCGATCTGAGGCCGGGCAACCCAAGGACAACCAAGGTGACGGGGGCGATGCTCCCGAGGGAGTTCTTGATGCTGCGGGTTGCCCCGCTCCAGGCGCGCGCGCGCCCCCTCTGGGAGCTTGACGATAAGGAAACCAAGACCCGCCTGCGTCTGGGGGACTTGCCTGATGACGAATTGGACGCCGTCTTGCGCCTCATAGTCGGGGACAACCAGGAGTACCCGGGTAGCGCCTTCCTTCCCCTGTTCAAGCGCAGGTACTGGGAGGAATTCGTCGCCTCCAGGCTGACTTTTGACACGCGTGGGCTGGTGCCGCCGGCGCTTGCAGAAGCCCGGTACAGAACCCGGTGGAGGTGTCTTCTGGTGAGTCCCTCGAAGGGGGAGAAGAGGGGGAGGACTCGGAGAAGACCCTGGAAGAGGTGGGGGAGACTTCCCCTCTGAGCAATGCCGAGATTTTTCACGCCCTTCCTGATGATGCTGATGCCGATGCTCACCGAGGGGGTAGGGAGCAGCTTCCCATCCCGACGAAGAGCAGGTCATCGTTGGTGGCCCGAGGCGCTGCTTCCACCCCGACACCTCCTAGGGCTGGATCCGGCTATGCCTCCTCTCCGCCCGGTGCCGCCGATGCCAGAACGCCTGCCCCTCAGGTCCCGCAGCTGTTAGGCCTCAAGCTTCTCAAGCGGTCGGTGGAATACGTCGCAGTGGATCGGTAAGTGTCTTAGGCTTCGCCTTGTCCTTGTTCGTGCTCGTTGTTTCCTGATGTACGCTCCTGGTTGATCAGGCCGAAACCTTCGGCGACGAAGAGGAAGGAGGATTCGGCGGCCGTGCCTCCCTCAGCAGGGAAAGGAAGCAGCAGTGACCGTGTCTCCCCAACTCGGTCGTCCTCGCGAGGCCAAGAGGAGCCTCGCCGCGTGGAGTTAGCCCCCATGGCCCCTCTGGCTCCGGAGGTGCCGGTACTTGGCGCGGCTGACAAGGTCCCAGCTGCTCCAGAACCCGCGGTCTCCCAAGCCCTGGTAACAACGTCGCTTCCTCCTTCTGCTGTATCTCCACTTCCTAGTCCTTCTGCTCCTGCTGCCATCTTGGAGCGCGCCATCTCGGAGATGACTCAGCTGCGGGCGGATTTCCTGAGCGTGGACCCGCGCTTGGTGGCCGGGCGTCTGGAACTAGCCTCTGGTTGCCTTCACTCTAATCTGGCAATTCACGCGGCGCTGGGCCAAGCTGCTGCGGCTTCCGAGAAGGACAAGCAAGGTGCCGCCAGCGCTGCAGCCGATCGTGAGGCAGCGCTGAAGGACGCCAAGGCCGCCCGAGACCGCTACCAAGAGTTGTAGGGCGAGTTGCAGAGCCTGCGCGACAAGCACGCTGGAGAGGCGCGCTGCCGCCAGGAGAAGGAGTAGGAGATGAAGGCCCAGGAGGAAGCCGTCAAGAACTGAGATGCTGAACTGATTGAGCTGGGGAAGAAGCAGGCTGCCGAGCGCAACCGGTTGGAGGAGCTGGAGCGGAAGATGAGGACGAGGGAGGCCGATCTTGACGCTAATGTGCGAGTCCTGGCGGAAGATCGCGTGGCCTTCGCCGATCTCGAGAGGAGGTCACGCGAGGCGCTGAAGACGCTTTACGAGCGCGGCCTGGAGAGGCCTCTGGGCACCGATGAGGACGGCCCCGCCCAGCTGCTTCCTATCGTGGTGAAAGCGCTTGAGGAGGTCGTTGACGGCCTTGCTCCCATGGCAGAGGCAGAAGCTTGCATCCTGTCCTCAGCTACACTGACTCAGGTCTTCAACCATCTGCACCTCCGCTACCCCAATGCACGCCTTGACGAGCTGCTAGAGCCTGTGGCTGAAGATCAATACGAGGCAGCTGCCGCAGCTGTGCGGGATCAGGTGGGGGCCTTGCTGCAGAGGTTCCACGGCTTTGCCTCCGCTCCTCTGTCCAGCGTCGTCGACCTTGCGGCTGGTGGTGAAGACAAAGCCGATCACGAGTGAGCGCCTTCCGCAGGCGTTGGCTACACCTGGAGGTGACTCGCGGCTATTTCTCCTATTCCGTTCCTGCGACATGTAACCAGCCTCGTGGAGGCGTTTAGACTTTTATTTGGTATTGTGAGGACAATATGCCTGTAATATTTGCTTCGAGATTTTGCGATTTCCTTCCTATTTGCTTTGCATTCTCAAGGCCGGTAGAGCCCGCCTCACATACCTCAACCGCCATTGGGCCGACCGGAGACTAGGACGGACCAAGGAGTGAGGGGCTACATGACCAGTTAGGCTCCTGAGTCGCGATGCTCAGGAGTCCCCCTTGACACGCAAATAACATATAGGGAGAGTTCGCTGGGATAGATTATTTTTCTACGTTGGCAGAGCCCGGCCCCGCGCATACCTCAACCGCCATTGGACCGACCGGAGACCAGGACGGACCAAGGAGTGAGGCGCTACGTGACCAGTTAGGCTCCTGAGTCGTGATGCTCAGGAGTCCTCCTTGACGTGCAAACAATCCCGTACCTGCCCTCGCCGAGGCCTCGGGAGGGGTGCGTGATGCCCAGGTCGAGGGAACCTGGTTGGGTGGCGTGCGCTTGGGCGTGACCCATGCGCAGCCCCCATGCCCAGCCCTCATGCGTGGCTTTCCCGAGGGAGGCGCTATGTAAGGCCGGGCGTTGAGCCTGGCTCCTCGAGGTTGGCACGACCGTGGGGGTCGCCTCGCTGATTATCACCAGCGTGGAGCATAGTGCTTCCGCCAGTGCACGGGCATAGCCGCCCTTGGCGTTGTCGCCGCAAGCGCGAGCATGCTGCTTCCACTTGGCGGATGGGGCCACCTCCAGAGGAGCCCCGGCGCAGTACAGCCCCGCCCTGACACGTGGCTTGCACAGCAGGGCTGCGAGGTGTATCTGGGCACTCGTGAGCCAGCGCGGGACTCACGAGGCCCTACCTCTAGGTTGGTTCTGCCTGGTCTTGAGTCTTGGTGACTGTATGTTCCTGCAAGGCGGTTAGATGCAAAGCACTCTACGTCGTCAGGTCCCGGCCCTCGTGCAAGCTCAGCCGCCGCTGGTATGCCAGGTCGCGATGCCATGGTCAAGACCAGGGGGTGAGGGCTGGAGAGCCAGTAAGAGCTTATGAGTCGCGATGCTCAGGAGCACCCCTTTTAACGTGCAAGCGGATTGCATAGGGTGAACGGGGCCGCGGCGGGCGGCAATTGAGCAGGCGATAGCCATTTGCAGGTTAGGCATAAAGGGCAGATTGACCTGGATAAATGCAGGAAGATACACGCCACTGGGTCTGGCCCGAGCCGCTTGGGAATGATGCAGCCCGAGGGGCGCCCCCAGCAAGGTAAGCTAAAGGCTTAAGCAAAGGGATACATGCCACAGGGATGGACCCGCGCGGCTGGGAATAATGCAGCCCGAGGGCGCCCCACTTAAACGAACTTGGAAGATATCACCGGTTCAGAGACGGCGCAGAGTTGATGTAGCCGAAGCCACGCGCTGAAGGGATGACTCTCATGAGCCACCGGGACCTCGAGCCTCGGAGGCTCTGGGGCTCGGAGGTTCCTCAAGAGCATCTCCATCTCCTCCGAAAGGCGTGGATCCCGACCTCCCGAGACGCCAGACCTGCCGCAAGCCACGCTGATGGGCCGACGCCACGCCGCAAGCCAAGGGCATGCAAACGTAGCTGTGGTGGGCCTCACAGCTGCCCGCCGTGATGGCTGTAAGCGCCCCGAGATGCGGCCCTGTTGAGCCCTGGGACATCGATGCAGAGACGCAGCCCGACATCCTCGCCTGTATGGGGAGCTGCGCCCTGTGAGCGGCTGAGGCCGCGCATGGCTCTTGCTTCTTGTAGTTCTTGGGTGGTCACGGTGATTAACTCTTGGGTGGTGGGCACTCCTTGCCCTGTGTTATCCTAAGGGAAACGTGCCGCGGAGCACGCCTCCAAGTGGTGCCCAAGCGCCTCCCTCGTGTGGTTGGCAAGGTCTGAGGCCCTCCAGAAGAGAGCCCCCGAGCCCTGCCCAGGGAGGGCGCTGGACGCGCCTTCCTATGCGACGTAGGGAGGCGCCCCTGGAATGGGCGCTGATCCCGACGAGGCTCCTGACGCGACGCCATCTCCTTGGGGTCCTGCGCGGCGTGGCAACTTCTTCTTGGGGACGGTCTCCGGGGTGCCTTCACTCCTGCTATTGGGGTCGTCGATTGTTGCGGCTCGAAAGGCGCGCTCAAGAGAGCACACCGCATCCCTCTCTTCACACGGGACCGCGATGATTCCTCTGCTTCCTGGCATATTGAGAACATTGTAGCCGTGATGAATGACCGCCATGAACTTGGCCAGGGCTGGATACCAGAGGATGGCATTGTACGGCAGGCGGATGTGCACGACGTCGAAGTCGATGAGCTCGGTGCGGTATTTGTTGCGCTTGCCAAAGGTGACGGGCAGGCGGACATGCCCCATCGGTGTGGTGGAACCATCAGTCACTCTCGAGAAAGGCTTGGTTGGCTGGAGCTGCTCATAGAGCACTTGAAGGTTGTCGAACGTGTCGACGGATAGGACGTTGAGCCCCGCACCGCCGTTGATGAAAGTCTTGGTAACTTGCACATTGCTGATGACTGAGGAGCACAACATAGGGAGTGCGCCTGCGGTAGCTGCGCACTTGAGCTGGTCTGCCGAGTTGAAGGTGATGGTACATTTGGACCACCTGAGTGGGCGTGTGGCCTCGAGCTTGGGGAGTGCTGCATTCACCTCGCAAGCGAACTGTTTGAAGACGTGCTGATAGGCCGGGGCTTGTGCACCGCCCAAGATGCAAGCGATCGCAAGACGGTTCCTCGGAAGCCCCAGCCCCTCGCCCCGGTGGTGGTCGCTGCCCTTCTTGGTGGCGGCAGCGGGGAAGACCGTGTTACCACGGGGCGATCCTTGCAGGTGGGTCTATCCAGCGCCCGCGAGGTTGGTCCTGCCAACGATCCCGGCGAGGCCGGACGCGCCACTCTTGGCGCTGGCCACGGTCATCCCAGCGTCGCCTCCCACGCCCTCCTCCGTGGCTGTAGCCCCGTCGCTGCGCTTAGGGCATCGATCGAAGGCCCTTCTCGATGGCCTCGAGCCTTGGCATCGCCGTGTTGTGGGTGTTCAGATTGTGGAAGGCGCAGAACGGTCGGCTATTCTGGACGACTCAGCTGATCTCTCCTCGCTGGTGTCGGGCTCCGCCACGAGCACAACTGCCTCCTTGCGCTTCACGCCCTGGCCTTGGTCTTTTTTCTTCCGCTCCGCAGCTGGCAACTCGACGAGAGAGACGCCTCCTCAGCTTCTTGCGCACTTGGTCGCCAGGTTGAACAGCTCCTGAGAAGTGCAGAGCTCCTCGTGGATAGCCAACTGTTCCTTCATCTTGACGTCGCGGACGCCGTCAGAGAACGTGGAGATGATGGCCTCGTGTTGTTGAAGCACTGGGGATCTTGGGCGGGTGTTGTTGAAGCGCTGGATGTACTTATGGAAAGTCTCTCCTGGCTGTTCCTTGATGCGGCGCAGGTCGCCCGCGGCCGGTGGGCGGTCGCGAGTGCCCTGGAAGTTGGCGACGAAGCGGTCGCGCCTCTCGTCCCAGGAGGAGATCGAGCCGTGTTGCAGGTTCAGGAGCCAAGAGCGGGCCCCATCCTTGAGAGCCATGGGAAACCAGTTAGCCATTACTTTTTTGTCGCCGTTGGCCGCTTTGATGCTCAGCTCGTAGAGCTGCAGGAACTCCGCGTGATACGTGGTGCCGTCGTAGCGAGGAGGCAGGTCTTGCTTGAACTTGCCTGGCCAGGCGACGCTACGCAGCTCGGGGGTGAAGGCGCGGCAGCCAGCTGTGGTTGCCGGGGCTCGCTTCGGATGTGGAGCTTGGTCTTGACGGGGTTCGCGCTGCGCCGCTGCGGGTGGTGTGTGGTCTTGACGAGGTGGCGCGGGGAGCACGGGTGCAGCTTCTTGCGGCCGTGGGATTTCTCGGCAGCTTCTTTCTTCGCGCGCATGCGCCGGGCACGATGGATCACGCCGCGGAGGTGCGCGCCTTGGTGCCAAGGCACCGTCTTGGGGGTGAGGTGGTGGGGGCACGCCATGAGCCTCGTCGCCCGCGGCTGGTTGAAGGGGAGGCAGAAAGTTGGACGGCGCTGGAGAGCCCGCTGCGACGCGGACGAGCTCGGCGACACGATTGAGCCACTCCTCGTAGACGTTGTCGACGGGGCGGTAGCGGAGGAGCTCGTTCGCCGCGAAGTGCGGCTCGTGCGTCCAAGGGAGCGGGGTGCGCGCGGGACGAATAACCAGCAGGGGTGAGCGACGGAGTAGCAGTAGGACCGTCCTGCCGCACCGAGGGGTGTAGCAAGGACGCCTGCTGCTCATTCCCCGCCGGGCCGGTGGCAGCGTTGGCGACGGGAGATGGGGAATGACGAGGTGGCACGCCTACAGGAGCCGTCTGAGCGACGCGGGCGGAGAGGGCAGCCCGACGCTCAGCTCGAGCACGGCGAGCGTCCGCCATGGAAACGATGGAGCAACGGAGCAACGAAAAGATGGAAGAGAAACCAAGGCGCACCCCTACCTGGCGCGCCAAATGTCGGATGTGGGGTTCCGGCAAACCCTTAAGGTTTGAACACAGGGGTGCGCGCGAAGTCTTTCCCTCCAATCGATCTACGCTCTAGCTCGCTTAGATCTTGCGGATGAACTCGATTTAACTCACAACACGTAAAGAGACACGGGTTTATATCGTTCGGCCACCGCTGTGGTGTAATACCCTACCCAAAGGTGGTGGTGGTGGATTGCCTCTTGGGCTGATGATGAACAGTACAAGAGAAGAACAACCTTCTGAGGTTGAGGTGTTCTTGTGCGTATGAATTTGTGGTGTGAGGAGTCGATGAACTGCTCTCTCCCACTACTGTGGTGGCTAGTCCTATTTATAGAGGCCCTGGTCCTGTTCCCAAATGTTGAGCGGGAAGGGAGCCAACAACGGCGGGCAAATTTGAAGGGGGGCAGCTAGTATAAGCTATCCTGACAAAAGCGGTCTTCGCCTGCAAAAAGCCCTGGGATGACGCCGTCTTGGGCTCCATGATGACCTCCGCCTTGCCGTCCTCCTGGTCTTGGTCTTGTTGCACCGATATGGCAACCTTTTCCTGATGCCTCGGTACACTTCGTCTGCGCTTGCCTCCTTAGCACCAAAGAGGAAATGGGGACGCTGCGTGAACTGGCGCCCGCCTGGTCCCTGCCTGGCAATGTTCGTCATGGCTCACGTCACGAGTCCCTGGTGAGGTTTGCCCCTCCTTGATATCTCTGCTCCTCGTGAGCCTGCCTGGCTAGGCCACTCTAGAGGAAGTCTTGCATCGTCCGCCTCGCGAGGCTTGGACCATCGCGAAGGTCTTGGATGCCTTGTTGATGAAGATGGGTCATACGGCCCGCTGCCTAGCCACGCTTTGGGCCACAGGCAGGCAAGTCTGGGGACCCCGGTTCCCAGAACGCCGACAGTAGCGATAGTTGTAGAAGCAATAGTTGGCGAGACGACAACGATGCTACGATGGCGATCAAGGTGTCGCGCCGGTGACGATGGTGATCATGACGGTGCTTCGGAGATGGAGATCACAAGCAGAAGATGATGATGGCCATATCATATCACTTATATTGATTGCATGTGATGTTTATATTTTATGCATCTTATTTTGCTTTGATTGATGGTAGCATTATACGATGATCTCTCACTAAATTTCAAGATAAAAGTGTTCTCCCTAAGTATGCATGGTTGCCAAAGTTCGTCGTGCTGAGACACCACGTGGTGGTCGGGTGTGATAAGCTCTACGTTCATCTACAACGGGTGTAAGCCAGTTTTGCACACGCAGAATACTCGGGTTAAACTTGACGAGCCTAGCATATGCAGATATGGCCTCGGAACACTGAGACCGAAAGGTTGAGCGTGAATCATATAGTAGATATGATCAACATAGTGATGTTCACCATTGAAAACTACTCCATCTCACGTGATGATCGTACATGGTTTAGTTGCTTTGGATCACGTGATCACCTAGATGATTTGAGGGATGCCTATCTAAGTGGGTGTTCTTAAGTAATATGATTAATTGAACTTAAATTTATCATGAACTTAGTACCTGATAGTATTTTGCTTGTCTATGTTGATTGTAGATAGATGGCCCGTGTTGTTGTTCTGTTGAATTTTAATGCGTTCCTTGAGAAAGCAAAGTTGAAAGATGATGGTAGCAATTACACGGACTGGGTCCATAACTTGAGGATTATCCTCTTTGCTGCACAGAAGAATTACGTCCTGGAAGCACCGTTGGGTGCCAGGCCTGCTGCAGATGCAACTAATGACGTTAAGAACGTCTGATAGAGCAAATCTGATGACTACTCGATAGTTCAGTGTGCCATGCTTTACGGCTTAGAACCGGGGCTTCAATGATGTTTTGAACGTCATGGAGCATATGAGATGTTCCAGGAGTTGAAATTAATATTTCAAGCAAATGCCCAGATTGAGAGATATGAAGTCTCCAATAAATTCTACAGCTGCAAGATGGAGGAGAATAGTTCTGTCAGCGAACATATACTCAAAATGCCTGGGTATAACAATCACTTGATCCAATTAGGAGTTAATCTTCTGGATTATAGTGTCATTGACAGAATAATATTTAAGGGATGGATAAGAAAATTCCCGAGCTCTTCGCGATGCTAAAGGCTGCGGAGGTAGAAATCAAGAAGGAGCATTTTGATGGTCAACAGGACCACTAGTTTCAAGAAAAAGGGCAAAGGGAAGAAGAAGGGGAACTTCAAGAAGAATAGCAAACAAGTTGTTGCTCAAGAGAAGAAACCCAAGTCTGGACCTAAGCCTGAGACTGAGTGCTTCTACTGCAAGCAAACTGGACACAAGAAGCGGAGCTGCCCCAAGTATTTGGCGGATAAGAAGGATGGCAAGGTGAACAAAAGTATATGTGATATACATGTTATTGATGTGTACCTTACTAGAGCTCGCAGTAGCACCTGGGTATTTGATACTGGTTCTATTGCTAATATTTGCAACTCGAAACAGGGACTACGGATTAAGCAAATACTGGCTAAGGATGAGGTGACGATGCGCGTGGCAAATGGTTCCAAAGTCGATGTGATCGCCGTCGGCACGCTACCTCTACATCTACCTTCGGGATTAGTTTTATACCTAAATAATTGTTATTTCGTGCCAGCGTTAAGCATGAACATTATATCTGGATCTTGTTTCATGCGAGATGATTATTCATTTAAATCTGAGAATAATGGTTGTTCTATTTATATGAGTAATATCTTTTATGGTCATGCACCCTTAAAGAGTGGTCTATTTTTGTTGAATCTCAATAGTACTGATACACACATTCATAATGTTGAAGCCAAAAGATGCAAAGTTGATAATGATAGTGCAAATTATTTGTGGCACTGCCGTTTTTGTCATATTGGTGTAAAGCGCATGAAGAAACTCCATACTGATGGACTTTTTTGAATCACTTGATTATGAATCACTTGGTACTTGTGAACCATGCCTTATGGGCAAGATGACTAAAGCGCCGTTCTTCGGAAAAATGGAGCGAGCAATAGATTTTGTTGGAGATCATACATACTGATGTATGTGGTCTGAGGAATGTTGAGACTCATGGCGGGTATCGTTATTTTCTCACCTTCACAGATGAGCAGATATAGGTATATCTACTTAATGAAATATAAGTCTAAAATATTTGAAAAGTTCAAAGAATTTCAGAGTGACGTGGAAAATCATCGTAACAAGAAAATAAAGTTTCTCTTATCTGATCGTGGAGGAAAATATTTGAGTTACGAGTCTGGTCTACATTTGAAACAATGAGGAATAGTTTCACAACTCACGCAACCCGGAATACCATAGCGTAATGGTGTGTCCGAATGTCGTAATCGTACTTTACTAGATATGGTGCGATCTATGATGTCTCTTACTGATTTACCGCTATCATTTTTGGGTTATGCTTTAAAGACGGCTGCATTCACGTTAAATAGGGCACCATCAAAATCCATTGAGACGACGCCTTATGAACTGTGGTTTGGCAAGAAACCAAATTTGTTGTTTCTTAAAGTTTAGGGCTGCAATGCTTATGTGAAAAAGCTTCAACCTGATAAGCTCGAACCCAAATCGGAGAAATGTGTCTTCATATGATACCCAAAGGAAACTGTTGGGTACACCTTTCTAGAGAAGGCAAGACATTCGTTGCTAAGAATGGATCCTTTTTAGAGAAGGAGTTTCTCTCGAAAGAAGTGACTGGGAGGAAAGTAGAACTTGATGAGGTAAATGTACCTGCTCCCTTATTGGAAAGTAGTTCATCACAGAAACCAGTTCCTGTGACACCTACATCAATTAGTGAGGAAACTAATGATATTGATCATGAAACTTCAGATCAAGTCACTACTAAACCTCGTAGGTCAACCAGAGTAAGATCCGCACCAGAGTGGTACGGTAATCCTATTCTAGAGGTCATGTTACTTGACCAAGGCGAACCTACGAACTATGAAGAAGCAATGGTGAGCCCAGATTCCGTAAAATGGCTTGAGGCCATAAAATCTGAGATGGGATCCATGTATGAGAACAAAGTGGGGACTTTGGTTGACTTGCTCGATGATCGGCAAGCCATTGCGAATAAATGGATCTTCAAGAAGAAGACTGACGCTGACGGTAATGTTACTATTTATAAAGATCGACTTGTTGCGAATGTTTTTCGACAAGTTCAAGGGATTGACTTTGATGAGACCTTCTCACCCGTAGCGATGCTTAAGTTTGTCCGAATCATGTTAGCAATTTCCGCATTTTATGATTATGAAATTTGGCAAATGGATGTAAAAACTACATTCCTGAATGGATTTCTGGAAGAATAGTTGTATATGATGCAACAAGATGGTTTTGTCGATCCAAAGGGAGCTAACAAAGTGTGCAAGCTCCAGCGATCCATTTATGGACTGGTGCAAGCCTCTCAGAGTTGGAATAAATGTTTTGATAGTGTATGATCAAAGCATATGGTTTTATACAAACTTTTGGAGAAGCCTGTATTTACAAGAAAGTGAGTGGGAGCTCTGTAGCATTTCTGATATTATGTGTGGATGACATATTGCTGATTGGAAATGATATAGAATTTCTGGATAGCATAAAAGGATACTTGAATAAGAGTTTTTCAATGAAAGACCTCGGTGAAGCTGCTTACATATTAGGCACCAAGATCTATAGACATAGATCAAGACGCTTGATAGGACTTTCACAAAGCACATACCTTGACAAAGTTTTGAAGAAGTTCAAAATGGATCAAGCAAAGAAAGGGTTCTTGCCTTTGTTACAAGGTGTGAAGTTGAGTCAGACTCAATGCCCGACCACTGCAGAAGATAGAGAGAAAATGAAAGATGTTCCCTATGCTTCAGCCATAGGCTCTATCATGTATGCACTGATGTGTACCAGACCTGATGTGTGTCTTGCTATTAGCCTAGCAGGGAGGTACCAAAGTAATCCAGGAGTGGATCACTGGATAGCGGTCAAGAACATCCTGAAATACCTGAAAAGGACTAAGGATATGTTTCTCGTTTATGGAATGTGACAAAGAGCTAGTCGTAAATCGTTACGTCGATGCAAACTCTGACACTGATCCGGACGATTCCAAATCGCAAACCGGATACGTGTTTACATTGAACGTGGAGCTGTCGGTTGGTGCAGTTCTAAACAAAGCGCCGTGGCGGATCTACGGTGAAGCGGAGTACATAGCTGCTTCGAAGCATCAAATGAAGGAGTCTGGATGAAGGAGTTCATATCCGATCTAGGTGTCATACCTAGTGCATCGGGTCCAATGAAAATCTTTTCTGACAATACTGGTGCAATTTCCTTGGCAAAGGAATCCAGATTTCACAAGAGGACCAAGCACATCAAGAGATGCTTCAATTCCATCCGGGACCAATTCCAGGTGGGAGACATAGAGCCTCTTCCACGAGCAAAACATGATCAGCACCAAAACTCCATGGGTGTTAGAATCATTACTGTGTAATCTAGATTATTGACTCCAGTGCAAGTGGGAGACTGAAGTAAATATGCCCTAGAGGCAATAATAAAGTTATTATTTATTTCCTCATATCATGATAAATGTTTATTATTCATGCTAGAATTGTATTAACCGGAAACATAATACATGTGTGAATACATAGACAAACATAGTGTCACTAGTATGCCTCTACTTGACTAGCTCGTTAATCGAAGATGGTTGAGTTTCCTAGCCATGGACATGAGTTGTCATTTGATTAACGGGATCACATCATTAGGAGAGTGATGTGATTGACTTGACCCATTCCGTTAGCTTAGCACTTGATCGTTTAGTATGTCGCTATTGCTTTCTTCATGACTTATACATGTTCCTATGACTATGAGATTATGCAACTCCCGTTTACCGGAGGAACACTTTGTGTGCTACCAGATGTCACAATGTAACTGGGTGATTATAAAGGTGCTCTATAGGTGTCTCCGAAGGTACTTGTTGAGTTGGCGTATTTTGAGATTAGGATTTGTCACTCCGATTGTCGGAAAGGTATCTCTAGGACCTCTCGGTAATGCACATCACTATAAGCCTTGCAAGCAATGTGACTAATGAGTGAGTTGCGGGATGATGCATTATGGAACGAGTAAAGAGACTTCCCGGTTACGAGATTGAACTAGGTATTTGTAGCGACCTGACCCAAAATCGGTCAAATCTCTGTGTCTGTACCATCCCAAGATCATGCTGGTACTCACAGTACATCGATAAAGTAATCAAAGTTCAATCACACCTGAATATCATTAATCGATTCTCATATAGAGTCTTTATTACAAGGGAATAAATTCAGCTCAAGGCCAACTCATGAGAAATAAACTAAAATGCTGCGGAAGCGTCGAAGATAAGCGAGTCCATCCGACTCAAAGGGCAATCGCCAAGCGCGGAGCGTAGCCTCACTCCCGATCGAATATATCTCGCAACATAATACGTTGCAGCCATGTAGGTCAGCTTTTGGAATAAGTGGCAAGTCAAGAAGAATAACAATAATAAAGTTACTAACACTATATGCATTTTGGCTGTGGAGCTCTAAGTTTCATCATTTTGCGTAAAGCCAATTTTATCCTACTACAAAGGACTTATTTGCAAATTACTACAAATTGTTGGTAGTTATTGAGATGGTTCCGCCAACCAATATCTCGCTCCCAAATTATTATTAAGTCATAAACCCTCAAATTAATTCATTAGCTTTAAGTGTTGAGATATCCGAATACTTCCGAGGTCCAGAGGCTCAAATGTCCGTGAATCGGGACACGGCTAATCGATTAGGTTATAACTCTCTGCAGAGGTTTGCGACTTTCCCGCAAGAATCATTCCTCCTTTAAAGTCTTCGCACTTCATGGTGTTTGAAGACGGACGAATGAAACAGGTCTTCCAAAGAGTTCTTCCGCCACCGCCGTACCCATCCAATCCTACCGCTCGCCTACTTCTCGTAGTACCGCCCAGCCAGCTTCACTACAAGGGTCAACCCAGCCAGAGCCCATAATGGCTTGCGGCTGCATGTAAGCTTCCGGTCATGGGGCATCCATCCTTCTCTTCGTGGCTGGGTGAAGCTTTCGCAGGATGTCATGGCGCTTCTCCATGCATCCCGCCACCACTGGTGCTCCAGGTGCCCGCCAACCGCCCTCCACCCAAGAGTGATTTTCCAAGTCCATCTTGATCATTGTAGTCCATGGGTTGTCATCATCATTGACTCTCACATCTTGCTTATGAATTTCACTCATCCCAAATCCCGCTCTGAGCATAGCAAAATAACTACTACGTCCCGGGTCATGGTAACAAGGGATTGGTTCATCCTACCACATGATACTACTCAAGTTTAATGACTTCAAGATTTCACTACTGCATGCAATGGTGGGGTGGTGACAACTACTAATGCACAAAAACATAGGTATAGAAATAACATGATCAAAACTTGCCTTGCCGATGATCCTCGTAAGCTAAAGAGTCGAGTAGCAAGCTTCAGACTCGAAACTCTACCGAGACAAACAATAGCACAATAAGCATAATGCAGAAGGATCACACAAAGTAACATAACTCAATAAAACAATCAAAACCAAATCAAAAGGAAAACTCAAAGAAATCAACTCAAAGTTTTTCCCTACATCAAACAATAGCAAAAATAGTTTTATATAACAAAATTCCTTAATATAACCTAATCATGGTTTTAGGTTAACTTAACAGTAAAAGGATTCACTAAATAACTAGGAGCAAAAAGAATTAATTAAAAGCTATTATAAAACTCATTTTAGGCCTAATCCAATTTCTATTAAGAAAATTAATTTAAAACTTTTATTAATTATAAATAAAAGTTCATCTAATGGAGTGACAAAACTAACCTAGAATAACTAATCACAAGTTAAAAATAAATTAATTTACTAATTAATTAATTAGGAAAACAGAACTAGTTAATTAATTAGGATTAATTGGATTCTGTCTAGAACTAATTATTTATTAATCCTAAAATACCAAAGTTAATTTCTAGGGTTTGGCAATGTCAAAATAAAGTGATGACAAAAATAATCATGCAAAATAATTTTTTAGCTAAAGTTATAGCAGATTTGCTATTCTGACTAAAACAATATTAAAGCATTTTTAATTATTATTAACATAGCTAAATATATATTTTTCAGAAACTACATAAAATTTGCAATCCAAAAAAAAAAATCACTCAAAAATATTAAACAGAATAAAAGATATACATTTTTGAAAATTGAAACTATTCGGCTAAAACAGAAAATCAAATAAAAAGAAAAAAAAACCTAATGGGCCTAAACTGTGCCCTGTGCGTTAGATAGGCTTAATGGGCTCTAGGGTTTAACTAAAAGAACCGGCCTAAAATAAAACCTAAACTAAAAATAAAACCGATCGGCCGGCCGTTTTCTAACTAAAACCTAACGTTTGGGCGTTTAATCGGGCCGTCGATCTAAGATCGAACGGGAGGGGATGCTGGGCTTACTGGACTCGGCGACGGCGGCGGCGGCGGCGAGAGTCGTCAGGCGTCCGGGGCCGGGCGAGCCAAGTCGAGTCGTCGGGAGCTGCGACGAGGTCGGGAGGGGTTCGTGGTGTTGGGAGGGTCGGGTGGACTGTGGTGGCGCTGGCGGCGACTTTGGCGGCGGTGGCGAGCCTGGACTCCGTGAGCTCGGGAAGGAGAGGGAGAGGGGTCGGTGAGGCTAGGGGGAATGGGGTGGAGCCTCGGCTTTATAGCCGGGGTCGGGTTGTCGGAAGGGCATCGGGGCTGTCGGGGATCCGGATCCTTCGGGATCCGTGGATCTCCGCGAGGTCGTGGCGTGGGCGAGGGGAAGAAGAGGGGGGTCCCACGGGTCACGAGAGGGAGAGAGGCGAGGGGTCGGGTGGCCGAGGCCTAGGCCTTTCGGGCGAGGGGCGGTGTGCAGCACTGGCTGGCTGGCCTGGCCTGGCTGGCTGGGCCGGGCTGGCTGGGCTCAAGCGCTGGGCCGAGGGGTGAGGCGGCGCTGGCTGGGCCTGGGTGGCTGGCTGGGCGCCCTGGGTTTTTTTTTTTTTAATTAAAACAAAACAAAAATAAAACCTTATCTATAAATATTTTATATAGGGTATATATATACCAAAATGATCAGGGAATATTCCTTTCATTTGAACATTTTTCCAAAGGCAATATCCAAACTTTATAAAATCTATTTTTTCAAATTCAAATAAAATTCAGATTTGAATTCCAAAACTTTTGGCATTGTTTCCTCTGATATTTTTGGAGTGTCATGTTTGCTCCTCTCATACTTTTGATCAAGTATTTATCAGCTTAGTTTTTGAATTGTTTCCCACATGCCAAAGTTTGAAATTCAAATTCAAAACTCAACTTGCTCAAACTTCAAATGGCATTCAAAATTCAAACAGATGCATAGGATGCTTAGCTATAATTGTAAAACATTCCAAATAGGAAAATTTGGGATGTTACAAACCTACCATTTTAAGATGAATCTCGCCCTCGAGATTCGGGTTGGCTAGCAATAGGTGCGGATGGTCTCGACGAAGATCTTCTTCGCTCCTGTGTGGCTTCTTCCTCGGTGTGGTGACTCCACACACCTTGCAAAACTTGATGACTTTGCTGCGGGTGACTCGCTTGCAGTCTCGAGAATTTTGACGGGTTTCTCCTTGTAAGTCAAATCACCGCTGCTGTATGGCCTCTAGGGGCACCGTGTCTCTCAACGGAACATCGGCCATGTCGGCATGGCACTTCTTCAACCGAGAAACGTGGAAGACATCATGAACTCCGGACAATCCTTCCGCAATTCCAACTTGTATGCAACTTCTCCACGACGCTCGAGGATTTTGTAGGGCCAATGAATCGGGTGCTAACTTTCCTTGACTCCAAACCTCTTGATTCCACGAAGTGGAGACACACGAAGATATGCTCGGTCTCCCACTTCGTAAGTCACCTCCTTGCGCCATCGTCGGCATAACTCTTCCGTCTCGATCGTGCTATCTTGAGCCGGTCTCGAATTAGCTTGACTTTCTCTTGAATCCTTGATAAGATCGGAACCAAAAGTGATCGATCTCCAACACTATCCCACAAAGAATGGTGTTCGCACCTCCTTCCGTATAGAGCTTCGAAGGGGCCATCTTCAAACTGGATTGATAACTGTTGTTGTACGAGAACTCACAGACGGCAAATTATCATCCCAGCTAGACCCATAGTCTAGCACACAAGCTCTCAACATGTCCTCCGTAATCTGATTGACTCTCTCGGTCTGTCCATCTGCTCATGGATGAAAAGCTGTCTCAATTCCAGCCTCGCACTCCAAAGTTTCATGCAATTGCTTCCAAAACTTTGAGGTAAACTGCGTTCCTCTATCCGACACGATTTTCCTCGAACTCCATGCGACATACGATCCTGGTCATGTAGATCTTGGCCAACTTGGCACTGGTATAGGTAGTCTTCACGGAATGAAGTGAGCTACCTTAGTCAAACGATCAACTACTACCCAGATAGAATCATAACCTGAACGGGTCCCGGGTAATCCTGTGATGAAATCCATACCAAGTTTCTCCCATTTCCAATCGGGAATCGCAAAGGTTGAAGTAACCCTGCTGGCTTCGATGTTCTGCCTTTACACGCTGGCAAACATCGATACGGCTACGTACTCGCAATGTCCTTCTTCATACCGTCCACTAGAAACTTTGCTTCAAATCCAGTACATCTTGGTGTTGCCGGGGTGAATCGAGTACGGTGAATCATGAGCCTCCTGAAGAATTAGCTTCCTGAGCTCGGGATCATTGGGCACATAAATACGATCCTCAAACCATATAGTCCCATGTTCATCCTTACGGAATCCTTTAGCTTTTCCTTCCTCCATCTTTTGCTTAATCTCATCGATTTCCTTGTCCGACTTCTGGGCTTCACGAATCCTTTCGGTCAAGGTGGACTGAACTTCCAGGGTTGCAACAAATCCTTTCGGAACTATCTCCAGTCGGAGATCTCTGAGGTCATCGACTAACTCCTGGGGTAATCCTCCTGCTGTAAGAGTGTTCACATAACTCTTACGGCTCAAAGCATCTGCTACAACATTGGCTTTACCGGGTGGTAATGCAATCTCATGTCATAGTCCTTATCAACTCTAGCCATCTCCTCTCGCTCGAGGTTCAATTCCTTCTGCGTGAAGATATATTTCAAACTCTTGTGATCTGATAGACATCACAACGGTTTCCGATGAGGAAATGTCTCTGTGTCTTGAGTGCATGCACTACATACCTGCTAACTCCAAATCATGCGTGGCATAATTCATCTCATGAGGCCGTAGCTGTCCGGAGGCATAAGCTACAACCTTGCCTTCCTGCATCAATACTCCTCCGAGTCCTTGACGAAAGCGCCACAATAAACCTGGTATTCCTTGTGTATGTCCGCAATATCAACACCGGGCTGTGACCAACCGCTTTCTTCAATTCCTGAAAACTGGCTTCACATTCCTCGGTCCAAACATACTTGGCTTCCTTCTTCAACAGCTCAGTCATGGGCTTGGCAATCTTTGAGAAGTTCTCAATGAACCTCCGATAATATCCTGCGAGTCCGAGAAAACTGCGGATCTCCTTGATCGAGGTGGGTGATCGCCAATCGGTGATGATTCAACCTTGGCGGATCAACTGCTATTCCTTCTCCTGAAATAACATGTCCGAGGAATCCAACTTCCTTCAACCAAAATTCACATTTGCTGAATTTGGCATACAAATGATGTTCTCAAGTTTCTCCGTAACTAGACGCAAATGTTCCTTATGCTCTTCCTCGCTCTTGGAGAATATCAATATGTCATCGATGAACACCACGACAAACTTGTCCAAATACTCCATGAACACCTTGTTCATCAAATTCATGAAGTATGCAGGAGCATTAGTCAATCCAAATGACATGACGGTATACTCAGATAAACCATACCGTGGTGAATGCTGTTTTGGGTATATCCTTTTCACGAATCTTCAATCGATGATACCACGATCAAGATCGATCTTAGAGAATACCTTGGCTCCAACAAGCTGATCAAACAAGTCATTGATCATCGGCAGAGGGTACTTGTTCTTGATGGTTACTTCGCTCAATGCACGATAATCCACAACCATCCTCAAGCTTCCATCCTTCTTCTCTACCAAAAGAACTGGGCTCCCAAGGTGATGAGCTTGGATGAATATATCCTTTCTCCAATAACTCATTTATTTGATCCTTGATCTCTTTCAACTCATTCGTGGCATCCGATAAGGTCTCTTGATATTGGGGCTGTGCCGGCAATAACTCAATCAGAAACTCAATGTCTCCGTCCGTGGCATTCCCTGTAATTCCTCCGGAACACATCGGAAATTCTTGCACCATCGGCACTTCCTCCCTAACAACTCCGTGAGGGAATGCACCGATTCTTCATCCGGCTGTGCTGGCTACATACTTGATCCTCTTACGCCCGGTGGTGAGCAGAATAGACTTGCCGGCACACCAATGTTCCTTCATACTTTGACAACTAATCCATGCCTAGGATTACATCCAAGGTCTGAGTTTCCAACACTATGAGTTCCACAGAAATTTGTGGTTCCCGATGTTGAGGGTTGCGGGCAACTTAAACCTGCCATCATTTCTCCTCCCGCGAACCGACGCGAGGGGGCTTCTAAGGGTTCTAGTGCGTAATCCGTACTTATCCACAACTACCCTTGATATGAATGAATGCGCTGCACCGTAATCAAAGAGAACCAAAACTGAACGTGAATTCAATAAAACTTACCAACCACAATGTTCGGTTGTTCATAGACGCTCTCCACGCCGATGTGATTCACTTGAGCACGAGGGAAAGGATTGGGCTTCTTCGCGAGCCTCCATTGCCATTCCTGCTCTTCTGCTTGGCCTCCGGCAGTCGGTGGCATAGTGCCCCGCCTTCCGGCACTTGAAGCGGTGATGTGGCTTAGATCCTTCTGAGCCGGGCAGAACGGTGCTGATTGCCATTACCATTGCCATTGCCATTGCCATGGCCTGACTTGTTGTCCTGGCTGCGGTTGTTTCCATTTCCACCATGGTTATGACCTCCATGGTTGTGATGGATGTGCCCTCCCGAGTACGGTGCATAGCGGGCTTCGCCGAGCTCCCGAGTTGTGCTTCCCCGGCTGTACTTCCGCTATGCGGCTTTCTATCTGCTGCTGCTTGCCTTCCGTAATGGTGGCCTTATCTACCATCTCCGGTAGTTGTTGAAGGTAGCCACAATAAGCTGCATGCTCAGCTCATCATTGAGTCCTCAAGGAACTTCTCCCGCTTGGCGCATCGGTGGCCACATCATCGGGGCATAGCGAGCAAGCTTGCTGATTCCTCCACGCATCGTGCCACAAGACGATTTCCTGGCGTAAGTTGCGGAACTCACGCTTCTTCGCACTCATGGCTCCAGATGAGACATGAGCAAAGGCGAAGGCCTGCTGGAATTGATCCCAAGTGATGCCACCCAAGGGAAAAGTGGCGTGTAATTCTCCCACCAAGAAGCTGCAGGTCCATCCAATTGATGCGCTGCAAAGCGCACCTTCTCAAAGATCGGTGCATCCAACGGTGACTAGCTCTCTTCCGATCTTGCGGAGCCAATCATCAGCCACAATCGCTCAAGGTGCTACTAGAGAACACCGCGGATTCCACCTCGTAAATCGAGTCAAGTTGTCCACAATGGGTGGTGGTGGGGCGGTGGATTGTTGGCGGTGTTGTTCGATTACGGATCGAGCTGCATCAAGGCATTCTCGCTGCTTTGGAGCAGCTGGGTGAGCTCCGCGGAAACCAAAGGTCACGCCCCGGAGGCATCTGTGTTTTGGAGTGGGTGAGAAGATTAGAATAGAACAATGGTCTATGAGAAATACACTACCCATATGAATGCACAAACAAAACACACCAATCATTTATTCATTCCACTCAAACATGGTTCAAACTCGATTACAAAAGCTCATGACTACTCAAGGAAAACATCGCCTAACTGATCGATTTAAAAGTAAAAGATAACATGGTGGTCGACTAAAAGTCTTCCTCGGGCGCCTCCTCTTGGGGTTTCCTTCGTGGTACTCCTTCAAAATCCTGATCATTGCTCACGAGGGTGCTTCATCTCCACTCGGGTAAAGATCCTCTCCCAAGTCCATCTTTTCCTCTATCGCGCAAGCTTCATCTTCGGTCGCCGACTATCTCCATGAAGTCCGTGATTTCTTCCTCATGGCCAAGGAAGTCTGCGCGTGCCTTCTCCTCTAGTTCCAGTTCATGAACAAAAGCTTCCGTGTGTCTTCGAAGTTACGGCGAGCCTGAATCTCCGCTTCTCGAGAAGACACTCCAAGTCCTGGATGTAAGAAATAGTGGAATCGCCCTCGATGGTTCGGATGATATCTCCATTCCTTGCCCTGCGAGAAACCATGGCGAGGTCCGAGTGATCGAGCTCGCCCTGTACTCCTCTCGAGATGTCCAAGTGCTCGATAGATCGCCACGCCCCTTCCGATGATCCAGCTTGAACTCGGTGAACTCAAAGTTGATAGGCTCCGTGTGTCCTCCAAAGGTTCTCCCAGATATGCACCTCAATCTCAGAAGCGGTGTCCGCTCGGAAGTGCATTAGTGGGTTTCCGGTGATCGAGGGCGAGCAATCTTCAGCAGCTTCACCATCTGGACCAGCTTCCTTCCAAGGGCATCGCCTCATCGGGCCGCGTAACTCCGTAGCAAAACCGGGTGAACTCGACGCCATCTAGAATGTTGCAAAGGGAGAAGAGTCGAAATAGATCAGGAAGAATTATAGAATGAAAAGGGGTTCAAAGTAAATGGTCTCGCTATGGCTTTCCGATCCTAGGGGTTACGATCCTCACGGTCAGCGTGTGCTCGATACCATCTCTCAGAGCGACCTGACCCAAAATCGGTCAAATCTCGTGTCTGCATTCATCCCAAGATCATGCCGGTACTCACAAGACATCGATAAAGTAATCAAAGTTCAATCACACCTGAATATCATTAATCGATTCTCATATAGAGTCTTTATTACAAGGAATAAATTCGCTCAAGGCCAACTCATGAGAAATAAACTAAAATGCTGCGAAGCGTCGAAGATAAGCGAGTCCATCCGACTCAAAGGGCAATCGCTAAGCGCGAGCGTAGCCTCACTCCCGATCGAATATATCTCGCAACATAATACGTTGCAGCCATGTAGGTCAGCTTTTGGAATAAGTGGCAAGTCAAGAAGAATAACAATAATAAAGTTACTAACACTATATGCATTTTGGCTGTGGAGCTCTAAGTTTCATCATTTTATGTAAAGCCAATTTTATCCTACTACAAAGGACTTATTTGCAAATTACTACAAATTGTTGGTAGTTATTGAGATGGTTCCGCCAACCAATATCTCGCTCCCAAATTATTATTAAGTCATAAACCCTCAAATTAATTCATTAGCTTTAAGTGTTGAGATATCCGAATACTTCCAAGGTCCAGAGGCTCAAATGTCCGTAATCGGGACACGGCTAATCGATTAGGTTATAACTCTCTGCAGAGGTTTATGACTTTCCCGCAAGAATCATTCCTCATTTAAAGTCTTCGCACTTCATGGTGTTTGAAGACGGACGAATGAAACAGGTCTTCCAAAGAGTTCTTCCGCCACCGCCGTACCCATCCAATCCTACCGCTCGCCTACTTCTCGTAGTACCGCCCAGCCAGCTTCACTACAAGGGTCAACCCAGCCAGAGCCCATAATGGCTTGCGGCTGCACAGTAAGCTTCCGGTCATGGGGCATCCATCCTTCTCTTCGTGGCTGGGTGAAGCTTTCCGTGAGGATGTCATGGCGCTTCTCCATGCATCCCGCCACCACTGGTGCTCCAGGTGCCCGTCAACCGCCCTCCACCCAGTAGTGATTTTCCAAGTCCATCTTGATCATTGTAGTCCATGGGTTGTCATCATCATTGACTCTCACATCTTGCTTATGAATTTCACTCATCCCAAATCCCGCCTCGAGCATAGCAAAATAACTACTACGTCCCGGGTCATGGTAACAAGGGATTGGTTCATCCTACCACATGATACTACTCAAGTTTAATGACTTCAATATTTCACTACTGCATGCAATGGTGGGTGGTGACAACTACTAATGCACAAAAACATAGGTATAGAAATAACATGATCAAAACTTGCCTTGCCGATGATCCTCGAAGCTAAAGAGTCGAGTAGCAGGCTTCACACTCTGAAACTCTACCGAGACAAACAATAGCACAATAAGCATAATGCAGGAAGGATCACACAAAGTAACATAACTCAATAAAACAATCAAAACCAAATCAAAAGGGAAAACTCAAAGAAATCAACTCAAAGTTTTTCCCTACATCAAACAATAGCAAAAATAGTTTTTATATAACAAAATTCCTTAATATAACCTAATCATGGTTTTAGGTTAACTTAACAGAAAAGGATTCACTAAATAACTAGGAGCAAAAAGAATTAATTAAAAGCTATTATAAAACTCATTTTAGGCCTAATCCAATTTCTATTAAGAAAATTAATTTAAAACTTTTATTAATTATAAATAAAAGTTCATCTAATGGAGTGACAAAACTAACCTAGAATAACTAATCACAAGTTAAAAATAAATTAATTTACTAATTAATTAATTAGGAAAACAGAACTAGTTAATTAATTAGGATTAATTGGATTCTGTCTAGAACTAATTATTTATTAATCCTAAAATACCAAAGTTAATTTCTAGGGTTTGGCAATGTCAAAATAAAGTGATGACAAAAGAATCATGCAAAAATAATTTTTTAGCTAAAGTTATAGCAGATTTGCTATTCTGACTAAAACAATATTAAAGCATTTTTAATTATTATTAACATAGCTAAATATATATTTTTCAGAAACTACATAAAATTTGCAATCCAACAAAAAAAATCACTCAAAAATATTAAACAGAATAAAAGATATACATTTTTGAAAATTGAAACTATTCGGCTAAAACAGAAAATCAAATAAAAAGAAAAAAAAAACCTAATGGGCCTAAACTGTGCCCTGTGCGTTAGATAGGCTTAATGGGCTCTAGGGTTTAACTAAAAGAACCGGGCCTAAAAATAAAACCTAAGCTAAAAATAAAAACCGATCGGGCCGGCCGGTTTTCTAACTAAAACCTAACGTTTCGGGGCGTCTAATCGGGGCCGTCGATCTAAGATCGAACGGGGAGGGGATGCTGGGCTTACGGACTCAGCGACGGCGGCGGCGGGCGGCGATAGTCTTGTCAGGCGTCCCCAAGGCGTCGAAGCCATGAAGTCGTCGGGGAGCTGGACGAGGTCGGGAGGGGTTCGTGGTGTTGGGAGGGTCGGGTGGACTGTGGTGGCGCTCGGCGCGACTTTGGCGGCGGTGGCGAGCTCTGGACTCCGTGAGCTCGGGAAGGAGAGGAGAGGGGTCGGGTGAGGCTAGGGGGAATGGGGTGCGGAGCCTCGGCTTTATAGCCGGGGTCGGGTTGTCCGGAAGGGCATCGGGGTGTCGGGATCCCGGATCCTTTGGGATCCGGTGGATCTCCCAGGTCGGTGGCGTGGGCGGGGGAGAAGAGGGGGGGGGTCCCACGGGTCAGCGAGAGGAGAGAGGGGCGAGGGGTCGGGTGGCCGAGGCCTAGGCCTTTCGGCGGGGGGGTGGGTGTGCAGCTGGGCTGGCTGGCTGGCCTGGCTGGGCTGGCTGGGCTAGGGCTGGCTGGCCGGGCTCGGCGCTGGGCCGAGGTGTGGGCGGCGCTGGCTGGGCCTGGGTGGCTCTGGTTGGCGCCTGGGGTTTTTTTTTTTTTAATTAAAACAAAACAAAAATAAAACCTTATCTATAAATATTTTATATAGGGTATATATATACCAAAATGATCGGGAATATTCCCTTTCATTTGAACATTTTTCCAAAGGCAAAAACCAAACTTTATAAAAATCTATTTTTTTCAAATTCAAATAAAATTCAGATTTGAATTCCAAAACTTTTGGCATTGTTTCCTCTGATATTTTTGGAGTGTCATGTTTGCTCCTCTCATACTTTTGATCAAGTATTTATCAGGCTTAGTTTTTGAATTGTTTCCCACATGCCAAAGTTTGAAATTCAAATTCAAAACTCAACTTGCTCTGAAACTTCAAATGGCATTCAAAATTCAAACAGGATGCATAGGATGCTTAGCTATAATTGTAAAACATTCCAAATAGGAAAATTTGGGATGTTACAGTATTGAGATACCGACGATCAAATCTCGGGCAAGTAAAATACCGATGACAAAGTGAACAATGTATGTTGTTATGCGGTTTGACCGATAAAGATCTTCGTAGAATATGTTGGAGAAAATATGAGCATCCAGGTTCCGCTATTGGTTATTGACCGGAGACGTGTCTCGGTCATATCT
Source organism: Aegilops longissima (assembly GCA_021605205.1). NCBI lineage: Eukaryota > Viridiplantae > Streptophyta > Magnoliopsida > Poales > Poaceae > Aegilops > Aegilops longissima. Next base: position 177,529,765 of record CM038679.1, read on the forward strand.
ACATAGTTCACGAACCCGTAGGGTCCGCACGCTTAAAGTTTGGTGATGATCGGTATTATGAGTTTTTGTGTTTTAATGTACCGAAGGTAGTTCAGAGTCCCGGATATGATCACAGATATGACATGGAGTCTCGAAATTGTCGAGACACAATGATCGATATATAGGACGACTATATTCAGACACCGGAAGTGTTCCGAGTGGTTTCAGAGAAAAACCGGAGTACCAGGGGGTTACCGGAACCCCCCGGGGAGTTAATTGGGCCTCATGGGCCTTAGTGGGAGAAGAGGAGGGGCGTCCAGGGCAGCCGCGCGCCCCCTCCCCCTCTAGTCTGAAATGTACAAGGAGGGGGGCGGCGCCCCCCTTTTTCCTTCTCCTCCTCTCTCCCTTCCTAACCTCTCCTACTCCAACAAGGAAAAGGAGGAGTCCTACTCCCGGGGCGCGCCCTCCTCCTGGCCGGCCACCCCCCCTTGCTCCTTTACATACGGGGGTAGGGGGGCACCCTAGAACACACAAGTGGATCTGTTGATCTATTCTAGCCGTGTGTGGTGCCCCTCCACCATATTCCAGGAAAAGCCCTGCGTCGGTAGCAACATCATCACCGTCATCACGCTGTCGTGCTGACGGAAATCTCCTGTGAAGCTCTGCTGGATCGGAGTTCGCGGGATGTCATCGAGCTGAACGTGTGCTGAACTCGGAGGTAACGTACGTACGGTACTCTGATCGGTTGGATCGTGAAGACGTACGACTACATCAACCGCGTTGTGCTAACGCTTCCGCTTTCGGTCTATGAGGGTACATGGACACACTCTCCCCTCTCATTGCTATGCATCACCATGATCCTTTGTGTGGGTAGGATTTTTTTTCAAATTACTACGTTCCCCAACAGCGCGCGGGCTGAGGAGTTCTGAAGAAATTTCCAAAATCTCACCCGTGGGTTTATATATACTAACCCTGTCGGTGCGACCGAGTGGAACAACTCGGTGGCACCAGGATGCAGAATCGCAAGCGGTTACTGCAACTCGGTGTGACCAAAAAGTTCAAATCGGTTGCACCGAGGTTGAAAACCTAGATCAACTCAGTGAACTCGGTGTGACCGAAGAAGATGGACCAGTCATACTATCGTGGTTTTGTCCCGGCAGATGTCCTATAGAAAGGACTTAGTCGTGGAGCCATGGCAATGGGTTAGCTTAAAGGGGTTAAAGCGGACAAGGGTCACAGAGAGTTATACTGGTTCGGCCCCTTGCGGTGAAGGTAAAAGCCTATGATCCAGTTGGTGTGGGATTGCACCCTGTAGTAACATCCCCAACATTAGGCCCCAAATTGATATGAACTGGTTCATGTCAATCTTCAATACTTAAGAAAATTTCTTCTTCAGTACCTTCCCATAAATGTTGTAAACCGCCATGACATCATCTTCCAAGATAATGATAAACCTCCATGACGTCATCTATTTAGAAATTGCATATAACTCACCTTCATTAATGAGCCTCCGACAATCGAGGCGACAGAGCTGTCATATATCCCATTTCTTGGGCTCATCGATTCTTGCGCCTGCCACTTATCCATTCACCTTATAAATAAGGCCGAGGGTCCTTTTCATGTTTCCCCTTCGTGCCCCTTCACATCGTCTTCTTCCTTGCAATGCCCGACCATATGAGCTCTGCCGCCGCCTTCGACCTTCGCTTCTGCCCCAACGACGGCCGCTACATCAACCTGACCACACCAGAGAAACGTGGCGCTTCTCCGCTGTTCCCTCAGCATTAGTAAGTTCCTCTTTTCCTCACCCTAGATCCACCATTAGGGTTTCAGCATTCATCAGAGTTTATTGAAGCTCCGGTGCCGCTCTTCAATGTTCTTCTTAGTAGCACAAATGGCTAGTTTGGATATGATACTTCTTGTGCGGCCGTAGCCATAATCGCCTTTTTCCTTATTGGAGCATCTCCTTTATATAAAAACTTCATCTGAACTTGATGAACTGTTCAAGCACTTGAAATTAGGTCTGAATATTTTCTAGTTTTTTGTCACACCGCAGATCTGAAATTATCACATCCATCAGCAAAATTTGATTTTCCTTCACTTAGGTACTTTAGATCTATACCTTTCATACTAGTATAGGCGGTTTAGCTTTGAAAAAATGATAATCCGGTAGGTACCATGTGGCGACCGGTTTTCCGGTTAATAAATTCCAGAAAAATGGCCGTCGTGCTCACCAGCCCCAAGATTACTGTTAGCTGATGAGGCACCCACTTGATACAGAAATTTCAAGCAAGATACAAAATATGTAGTACAAGACCATTCTGGTCTGTGAGTACAACAAATGGTTTCTAGCGGGTGATGGCGGAAGCGGTTTGGATCAACAGCGTCTATGGGTCTCCATTTCCCACGGGAACAGCTGACCAGGTTAACTCCTATCATCGCGAGGCTGCTATCGTCGTTGCTTAGTTTCCGGGGCTGCCATCGCAACGTTCCTCTCCACGCGAGAAATCTGGCCAAGATAATAGCCAGGGACAAGCCAGTGAGTACTTTGAATGTACTCGCAAACATTAAGAACACAGGTATAGTATAACAACCGATAATCATGCTTTAAAAATATTCTATGATCGCAACGTCAGTCATAAAAATGAAATCCTTGATGCATGCATGTAGGTTATTAATAAGTAACAACAAATATGTAATGACGGAGTAGAAACAAATGCCTCAGTCGGGCGTCTGAGCGACACCACATAAAGGGCTTATAAAAGAAAATAAAGACAGACAATGCCACGATCGAAGCGCCTGAGCGACACCATATAAAGGGCTTATAAAAGAAAATAAAGATGACAATGCCACGATCGAAGCGCCTCGAGCGACACCACATAAAGGGCTTATAAAAGAAAATAAAGACAGACAATGCCACAGTCGGGCGTTTGAGCGACACCACATAAAGGGCTTATAAAAGAAAATAAAGACAGACAATGCCACAGTCGGGCGTCTGAGCGACACCACATAAAGGGCTTATAAAAGAAAATAAAAACGTTCCCAATGAATATCCCGGAGGTAGAACCATCCCAGGGATTTTCGATAATTCAAATAATATAACGGGTTAGTCAATAACGAAATAATAAACATTATAAGTCTCAAGTTGTAATCCCAGTTCTGGTTTAACAATTTCTCCTCCGAAGACCGACACTAAGACCGACACCTGACCCATCCCAGACTGAAATCCTTAACCAAGGAGACGGCTATTCGAATAGGTTTAATCTCTGCAGAGGGTGTACTCTTTACCCACGAGTAACGGATTTCTGTTAGTCCATCAGGACTAATTCCGTCTACGGTATTTTAATTGAAAACACACCTGACTTGCACACACCAGCTTAACTTACCCGTGTCTGGAATCACCCATGACACCTGTCAAGCAAAACTCTAAGTGGGGAGGCTACAACCTCGCGTAGCATGGGATCAAATTTATATCGCGCGCTCTAAGGGGTGGCCTCCCCTCTCGGTCTCAACCGGAAAGACCCATGCCCCGGACCAGGTGGTATGCCTACCGGCATCAACCGATATCTTCCACCATGGCCTCTATCACGCCCAATATGCGACCCTATCCAAAAGGAACTCGAAGGTCCCACCAAGGATAGACCCGCATATTGAAACGCTTTTGCAAGGTGGATATCATTACATCAACATTACATAATACATGGGGATACATACATAATGCACAAATGCCACAAGAATACATCAACATCATATACAAGATCAACATCCGACTACGGATGAAACATAAACAGAAGCTCAAACGACATCCACCACTGCTAGCCCAAAGCTGCCGACCGGAACCTATCCCCGATCAAGAAGAAACAGAAGAAGAACTCCAAACAAACAAACATCGCTCTCGCCATGATCATCGCGAAACCTGTACCGCAACTGTTGGTGTAGTAATCAGGAGCCACGAGGACTCAAAGAATCCCATTACCATGGGTATCAAGACTAGCAAAGCTTAATGGGAAAGGAAGGGGTAAAGTGATGAGGTTGCAGCAGCGACTAAGCATATATGGTGGCTAACATACGCAAATGAGAGCGAGAAGAGAAACAAAGGAACGGTCGTCAACTAGTAATGATCAAGAAGTGATCCTGAACTCCTACTTACGTCAAGCATAACCCAGAAACCGTGTTCTCCTCTCGATCAACCCCGAAAAGAGGCACTCACGGTTGGTGTATTTTAGAAGAGTTTGCTTCAAGTTTACTACAACTGGATATTAACAAATTCCCATCTTCCACATAACCGCGGGCACGGCTCTCGAAAGTTTATACCCTGCAGGGGTGTCCCAACTTAGCCCATGATAAGCTCTCGCGATCAACGAAGGATATTCCTTCTCCCCGGGAAGACCCGATCAGTCTCGGAATCCCAGCTACAAGACATTTCGACAGCAATAAAACAAGACCAGCAAGACCGCCCGATGCGCCGACAATCCCGATAGGAGCTGCACATATCTTGTTCTCAGGGCAACACCGGATGAGTAAAACCAAGCCTCGAGTTTCCCCGCGGTGGCCCCACAGGCGGCTCGGTTCGAACCAGCACTTAGAGAAGCACTGGCTCGGGGGGGCTAAAATAAAGATGACCCTTGGGCTCCGGAAACCCAAGGGAAAAAGGGCATAGGTAAGGCAAATGGTAAAACCAATGTTGGGCCTTGCTGGAAAAGTCTTATTCAAAGCGAACTGTCAAGGGGGTCCCATAAATCACCCGACCGCGTTAGGGACGTAAAATCCGGGAACATAACACCGATATGATGGAAACTAGGGCGGTAAGAGTGGAACAAAACACCAGGCATAAGGCCGAGCCTTCCACCCTTTACCAAGTATATAGATGCATTAATAATATAAGATATATTGTGATATCCCAACAAGTAAACATGTTCCAACAAGGAACAACATCTCCATGTTCCAACAAGGAACAAACTTCATCTTCACCGCAACTAACAACGCTATAAGAGGGCTGAGCAAAGCGGTAACATAGCCAAACAACGGTTTGCTAGGAAGGGTGCAAAGGTTAGAGGCTGACATGGCAAATAGGGGGGCTTGAGCAGCAAGTGATAGGTAGCGCAGCATAGCGAAAGAGCGAAGCAACTAGCATGGCAATGATAGTAGTGAGATCCAGGGTAGCGGTCATCTTGCCTGAAATCCCGCTAGGAATAAGAACGAGTCCATGAAGAAAATGAAGCCAAGCGTAGACGAACGAATCCTCACGATCGCAACGAAAACAGGAACTAACAAGAAGAAGCACACAACATAGTAAACACTCCACATGAACAAGGCATGATGCACAACAAACATGATGCATGACAAAGCTACATGAAGCTACTCATGGCAAGAGATGATGCAAACAAGAACAACACATCAAAGCAAGTTTAAATGAGGCCGGGAACAACATATAACAATTCCGGTAAGTCCTCATATGCAAATTTCGAAATTGGTCCAGATCTGATATAACTTTATGTTCAAGTTGTTAAACAGCAGGTTAATATGCACCACGATGATCTACACGAAATTCTAGTCAAGTTACATATAAAGTTCATTAAATTCGGAGCTACGGCCTAGAAGATATGAGCAAAACAAGATAAGCATGGCATTGATGCAACATGCATTCAAACATCAATCAAACACCCCGAAACAAGGATGCAACATGATAATATGAAACTACATGCAATTCTAAGCAAGTTTCATATAGAGCACACTCAAAACGGAGCAACGGTTCAACACATACACACAATACAAGACATAACAACAATCTGTCCAAAACAGCAACTAGGCATATTGCAAACACCAAAACATCATGCTACAGAATCTCAACATGATAACAAAATGCATGGGCATGATGTACAGGTAAAGCATGACAAAACATGAACACTGAGCTATCACCAGAAATCACTAGAACATGCTCAAAATGACATGGCAAGATTGCAAATAATAACAGTTTCAGACTTTAGCAGAAATAACATCAGGTTGCAATGTTTAGAGCTATCAAACAACATGTTACAACAAGCTATAAAGTCAAACTAGAGCATGGCATGAATCTAGTCAAATCATATAATAAATGTCCCTTAGTGACCATGAGCCAAAAAGGATCAGAAAATATGATGGCACCCATGTAAACATGGCAAGTTATATTACAGATTCATACATGGTAGGAACAACGATAAGTAGGCATGTTGGTGAGCTTGAACTACTCACCACAGAGCAACACATGGCATGGCAAGGCAACCAACAGTAAGAATACATGGCATAGAAGCTATACATGGCAAGAACAAGGTCATAGGGTGCATGGATCACTAACAACAACCTTGGCAAAACTGAATAACATGTAAACAATCTGTCAGGAAACATTTTATAGCAAAAGTAGAGCTCGATTGACTCAAGCTATGGCACTCCATAATTGCAAACAATGGCATGGATGGATAGAGAACAACCATATGTACAAAACATCCTTACTAAAGTATCTCAAAATATGCATGGATCTCTCGGTAGCATCAAGTTAACATGGCATAAAAATATCAGCAAAACAGGGCTGAAATCAGCAACATGATGAAGCCTAGTTTGCATGCTTGTGCTAGTCACCACAGAGATCACAAAAATACATGGCATACACCCCTGTAAAGATGGCATGGCATATTACAAAACACATGTAGGACTCAAGTTCATAGGATGCACACATCAATCATGGCAAAAATGACAAAAGTGCATGTTCTGATAAGAATCTGAAATTAACATCACATAGCCCTCTTCTAACAGCATTTCGGGCATCAAGATGAGCTCAAATGTAAATGATGCAATGAGATGGAATGATGTACTCGTCGAGGCGAACAAGTTGACATATTACACGCACGAAACGGAGCTACGGATGCAAAGTTATGATGCGATGACAATGCACGAAAATGATCAAAACGCTCGGGACTTAGTGGATTTACAGAGGGGGGGCGGGAAGTCAACCTCGGGGCTGCACGGATTCCGAGGTTCGCCGGCATCTCGCCGGAGAAGGAGGGGACGACGGCCGGAGGGGCGGATCCGGCCGGATCTCACCGGATCCGGCGCGCGCGGTCCCGGAGGCGTGGCGACCACGGGCGACGGCGGGCGCACCGGAGGGCGCGGGCGGCGTGGCACAGCCGAGCTTCGCCCGAGGGGCGGCTGCTCGGGGCGGCGGAGGGAGAGGCGGAGCGGGCGAGGGCGCCGGCGAGGTGCGACCATGGCGGGCGGCGGCGGCGGGAGCGGGCCGGCGGCGGCGACCGGGCCGGGAGGCGGCGCGGGTGCGGTGGCTGGCGGCGGAGAGGCCACGTGGCGGCGTGCCATTGGCTGCGGACGGCGGCGGAGATGCGTCCGGCGCGGACGGACATGTCCGGCGCGGCGCGGAGGAGAATTTTAGGGTTTGGGGTAGAATTGATCCGCGAATTCGGAGGGGAAGGTGAATTTATAGATAGAGGGAGCTAGGAGAGTCCAAATGAGGTGCGGTTTTTGCCCACACGATCGTGATCGAACGACCGAGAGCATGGAGGGGAGTTAGATGGGTTTTGGGCCACTTTGGAAGGGGTGTTGGGCTACACACAAAAGAGGCCTTCACGGTTACCCGGTTAACCGTTGGAGTACCAAACGACCTCCAAATGACCCAAAACTTGACAGGCGGTCTACCGGTGCTATACCAAGGCCGCTTGACAAACCTCGGTCCATTCCGAGACCGTTTAACACCCGCACATGAAAAGAGGTAAAAGGGGGCGCCGGGAGACATAGGAGTGCCGGATTGCAAAACGGACAACGGGGAAAATGCTCGGATGCATGAGACGAACATGTATGCAAATGCGATGCACATGACAACATGATATGAAATGCAGATGACATGGCAAAATGCAACACGCAAGCAAATGACATGGCAACGTCGGCGAATAACTGGCGGACACCTGGCGCATCGAATCCGGGGCGTTACAACACTCCTCCACTAACAAGAGATCTCGTCCCGAGATCTTAGGACCGAGACGGAAGGGAAAAAGGATGAGGTGAAACAAGAACTCAAAGAAGAAGCAAGGAATCGAGAGCACTTGAGAAGAAAAGAAACGAATAAGACTGAAAAGATTTAGGCAGCACTCAGGCTGAAACATGGAGGAATAGAACACGAACTTCACAAGATGGAATGACACTTGATGAGATGAACAACGCAAAGCCTCCGGAAGAATGAAATAGAAATTTAAAGAACTTAGAAGGAAGGATTGAATGGAGTTGTTGAGAAAAATCAACAACGAAAAGAATAAGCTTGTCGTGGACTTATAGGTAACATCTCAAGATTATGAGCTGATAACCAGCCGCAAACGGAAATGATTGGATAGCTGAGAAGAACGAAGAAATGCAAAACTCCACTTCAAAAGGATACGGAGAATTAATTGCACTTCGAGATGCGAGAAGAAAAGATATTTGAATTCCACCAAAATATTGATGAAACTCTTGAAGAAAGAATTAAATCATGAAGAACCACCATGAAAAACTCCAGTGACAAAAAGGATGGTGAGATAGAATGAAGGAGGAAAGAATAAGATGAGCCTTGCGATGATTTAGATGGAGGTTCCGACGAGATGGCCAAGGAAACTTTGAACTCCGGGAAAGAAAAAAACGAGAACACTTGGAACTAAAATTTATTCCTCAAGAATAAACTCCGAAGAAAAAGATTAATCACTTTGATGAAATAAGAATAAGATTTATTGTATGCTTATCCTTCATCAAAATAGATTGATGACAAGCAATGGATTTTTCATACTACTTATTCTTCTTGAAAAGGATTGAGAAAAGACATGTCGCAAACTTGAGAAGGTCTTCATGAACCACCGGTAGGATTGGAAGCAGGAATGGATTAATATGATAATCAAAGAAAAAGAATCTTGAACGAACCACCGTAAGAATTCGAAAATGACTGACGAAAAAGACTGAATCACCGGACAGAATTAGAAAAGCACAAAGATACTTGAGGGAATTTAGATACAAGAGAATGAAGAGATCATGAACTGATTAGAGGATATTTGAACGATGCACCGGAATAATTGGATAACGGTAGCTGAAATGTGAGGACGAAGAATTCTTCTGGAACGATGGCCTCCGGTGAAAAGAAATAGAAAACAACTCCTGAAATACTCCGGATGGATGAAAAGAATTGCACAACTGGAAACAACTGGATAGGATAACATCGAGCTAGCATCGTGAATCTCCGGGGGAACGGGCAAGATTTAAGAGAAACTCTTCCTCGATCAACGAGAAACACCATCAAAATTGTTGAGGTACTCCGGAAGAATGAAAAAGAGGAAAGGTAGAACCCGAGATGAAAAGAATTTGAAAGCGATCTTGGAGATGGCATCTGACTGATGAAATTCATACTTACATCAAATTCCGAAAAGAATTGAGAATAGCTCCGGGGAAATTAAAAGAGTCAGGTAAGATCCTGGGAAAGACCTGTGGGTTAGGGCCCACTAAAAGAAAACACCGTTGGAAAGGATGTTGAACAGATAGATGATGCACCGGAACGATTGAAATATTTGAATGAGGTGGCAACCTCGAATTAATTAGAACACAGACGAATCTCCTGAGATGACTGAGCACTCCGGAAGGATAAACTGGCGAGAGGCGAACGAGCAAAGGGAAATATTTTAGCTGAGGGAAAGAATACGATCAACTGTGTGGTGTAATACTAGTTCGGGCCACCGTTGTGGTGTAATACCCTACTCCACTGTGTGGTGTGGTGGATTGCCGCAGGGGCTGATGATGAAAAATACAAGGAAGAACAACCTCGCGAGGGTCTGTTCTTGGCCCATGCGATGAAATGCTAGGGGGAGTTCGGTCGCTCTCTCTATCTCTCTAGATTGCTTGACCTCTCGCTCTGTTCTGGATTCCGGATCCCTCTACCCTGTGGAAGGCTAGTCCTATTTATAGGCAGAGGCCCTGGGCCTCTTCCCAAGTATTGAGCGGGAAGGGCGCCAACAATTGGCCATTTTGAAGGGGAACATCTAGTACACATATCCTGACTAAAGTTGCTCCTCGCCTGTCAAAGGCTTTGGCGGTGACGCCGCCTTGGGCTCCACGATGACCTCCTTCCTGCCGTTGTGATGGTCTCGGTCTTGTTGCACCGGAATGGCTGCCTTTGCTTGATGCTCTCGCCTGCGATTGCCTCCTTTGCACCAAAGAGGAAATGAGGACACTGCGCGGGCTGGCGCCCGCCTGGCACCCTTGGTCGTCATGGCTTGCATGATGGGCACCTCGTGAGGTACCCCGCCTTGATCTCTCCGCCTCCTCGTGAGCCAGACTGACGAGGCCATGCCTGAGGAAGCTTCCTGTCGTCCGCCCCGTGAGGCTTCGCCCCTCGCGAGGGTCTTGAGCTTGTTCTGATGAAGATGGGCCGTACTGGGCCACCCCTTGAGCCACGCTGCAGGCTGTAGGCAGGCAAGTTTAGGTACCCCCGTTCCCAGAACGCCGACAGTACACGCAGCGATTCAGATCGCGGTCGATTCCGATCTAAGCGCCGAATGGATGGCGCCTCCGCGTTCAACACACGTACAGCCCGGGTACGGTTCCACCTTCTTGATCCAGCAAGGGGAGAGGAGAAGTTGAGGGAAAACTCCAGCAGCACGACGGCGTCTTGGCGATGGAGCTCGTGGTTCTCCGCCAGGGCTTCGCCAAGCACTACGGAGGAGGAGGAGGTGTTGGAGGAGGGAGGGGCTGCGCCAGGGAAGGGGTGTGGCTTCCCTCCCACCCCCTCACTATATATAAGGGGAAGGGGAGAGGGGGCCGGCCCCTCTAGATGGATCTAGAGGAGGGGTGGCGGCCAGGGGAAACCCTAGATGGTTTTGGGCACCCCCACCCACTAGGAAACTTGCCCCCGAAGCCGGGAGGGGCGGCTGCCCTAGGGGTGGCGCCCCCACCTCTCCAAGTTACGTGAGATGGGGTGGGAGGGGTACTCACCCCTTAGTGGGCTGATGTGCCCCCTTCCCTTGGCCCATAAGGCCCCCCAACGCTTGTCGGGGCCTCCGAAACCCCTTTCGGACACGCTGGTCGTCACATGGTACCCCCGGAACAATTCCGGACTCCAATACCCTTCGTCCAATCCGGAGCTCCTCATCATGTCCGGGATATCATCCGGGACTCCAAACAACCTTCAGTAACCACATACTATTCCCATTAAAACTCTAGCATCACCGAACCTTAAGTGTGTAGACCCTATGGGTTCGGGAACCATGCTGACATAACCGAGATACCTCTCCGGCCAATAACCAATAGCGGGATATGGATACCCATATTGGCTCCCACATGTTCCACGATGATCTCATCGGATGAACCACGATGTCGGGATTCAAGCAATCCCGTGTACAATTCCCTTTGTCAATCGGTACGTTACTTGCCCGAGATTCGATCGTCGGTATCCCAATACCTCGTTCAATCTCGCATCGCAAGTCACTTTACTCGTTCCGTAATGCATGATCCCGTGACTAACTACTTAGTCACATTGAGCTCATTATGATGATGCATTACCGAGTGGGCCCAGAGATACCTCTCCGTCACACGGAGTGACAAATCCCAGTCTGGATTCGTGCCAACCCAACAGGCACTTTCGGAGATACCCGTAGTGCACCTTTATAGCCACCCAGATTCACGCCAGGACGCTTTGGCACACCCAAAGCATTCCTACGGTATCCGGAGTTGCACAATCTCATGGTCTAAGGAAATGATACTTGACATTAGAAAAGCTCTTAGCAAATGAACTATACGATCTTGTGCTATTCTTAGGATTGGGTCTTGTCCATCACATCATTCTCCTAATGATGTGATCCCATTATCAATGACATCCTCTATCCATGGTCAGGAAACCATAACCATCTATTGATCAACGAGCTAGTCAACTAGAGGATCACTAGGGACATGTTGTGGTCTATGTATTCACACATGTATTACGGTTTCCAGTTAATACAATTATAGCATGAACAATAGACAATTATCATGAACAAGTAAATATAATAATAACCATTTTATTATTGCCTCTAGGGCATATTTCCAACACTTATAGCCCGCCGACTCAGCTCTATTGTACTTGCTCTAAGCACATCTAAGCACTTACTAGCACCCCCTTGACCGTGGAACTTGACAGTGTACATCACCTTGTGTCTCATAATTTTCCTCGTCATCATCTGAGTCCTAGAAGATCTCACCCACATCATCATTAGCTTGCAGCCGCCTTGATAGACAACGTGCATAGAAGGAGTAGAGGCGACTGGGGACGCACCACCACCACGTCGTGGGCACTCCGTATGTGCTCGTGTGCATGCAGCGTGCGTGTTTTTCCATCGGTGCTAGCTCTAAGGCCGAGGGTGCAGTCGTACTCGTCTCCGACTAGTAGTTGAGCAATGACGGCAAAGAGGTGCTGCAAGAGATGCATATGCGCCGTTGCGTGCGAGCTTCGCCGTAGCACGACGAACCAGACATCGCCGTGGATGTGGCACGCCTCCATGCAGCCGAGTGTGTGCGCATGCATGTGTTATTCACGTGCATTCTGTGGCCGAGCGTGTGTGCATGCACGTCTTGTGTACGTGCGTTGTGTGCTCCATGCTGTGCGCCTATGTGCATGAGTTGGATCGGATGGAGTTAGTGCGTTGGCTTGTGTACATGCGTGGATGCATGCGTCCTGTACATGCGTGGCTTGTTGCGTGGTTATCAATAATTCAATATAAACTACTCCCTCCGTTCCTAAATATAAGTCTTTCTAGCCATTTCAAATAGACTACAACATACGAATGTATGTAGACATATTTTAGATTGTAGATTCACTCATTTTATTTCGTATGTAGTCCCTTACTGAAATATCTAAAAAGACTTATATTTGGGAATGGAGGGAGTATAAAACATCTTCAACTTAGCATCCTGATGTACCGTTTCTAGTGGTTAGCGAAAAGTTCATGTTTTTTTCGTTGTTTATAGGTGGGCACGCGGCCAAAAACAGGGGAAAACGCGCAAGGTTGCAGACGCTCCACCGCGACGTTCCTTGCTCCTCCTCGGTTGTCGAGAATCTATGCTCTTCAACTATTTTCTTTGTGAGCTTTGTTCATCCTTTTCCCAACACGCGACACGCGAGACATCTAGCATCAAGGTGCACGTGTCATGCAAGAAAATGGAGATAATCAGATAAGCAGTCGTAAGTGAGTCGTATGGGGGAAGCGGGGAAACCTTTTTCGTAAGTGAGTCGTGCACTTCGATGGCACCTACGCAATATTTTTTTCTCCTCGATGGCACGTGAATAGTGCACGTACTCAACGACGGAGCACGGGATGGTAGCAATGATATGGTCAGCCCTTTTTGGGAGAGAGTATGTACTACTAGTAAATAACTTTGATGTGTCCCGTCAACTCGTAGAACGACGAGAAGCTTGACTACGCCTTCTCCCTCACCAACGCGTGCGCGGTGGCTCGCAGCACGAGGAGAAACTTTTGCTTACAAGCGGTGGACGTGCAATAGTTCATTTGGTGTTAGATTGCCAGAAGCACTACTGTAGAACCATCGACTTCCGGAAGAGGTGAAGAGCCAAGCGCAAGGTCACCTACTAACCTTAGGCTAGGCGCAGTGGGAGTAACATAACTAGGGGTACCTCCTTTTTTTATTCTAGAAACAACCACACGCGAATATCATGGTGCTGGTTACGTAGAACAAATTTCCTGCAGTCCGTGCTCAGCCCTCCTCTATCTCTCTTCTCAGCCAACCAGCGGACGCGCAGAGCCCATCGTCTGTTTGCTCACATGCGGCCCCACATGTCAGTGAAAACGCAAGAGGACCCACTGAACCTGCACATCTTTCACCTCGACGTGCTGGTGATGAAAATCAAATCCAATAAAGATCTTCGGTGGTTGCGTTTGGAGTTCTTCAAGAGTAGTAAGATTCTATTTACAGTTTAACTTAAAATCTTCGGTTGTGCTCTTGGATTAGACAAGTTGTGCTAACTTAAATTTTTTATTGTGTACTCCCTCCGTTCCAAAATACTTGACTTCCATTTGTCCAAAAATGGATGTACATATATACTAAAACATGTCTAGATACATATATATTTTGACAAATAGAAGGCATGTATTGTGCAGCGGAGGGAGTAGAATGGATGCAAGTTTTTGTATTGCGAAGAAGAGTACATCCATATATTGATAGAGCGTTGGAGTTGGCCTTACAAGTGGGACCGCAGTTGAGGAAACTGACTATCGGCAAACCCCCACCTCGCCTGCCGCGCGATGGCTGAGTTAGAGAAATGATGAGGTTGAAGAGACTCCAAGAAATATGGTGTCAGATGGAAGTCGTGCTGGTGGATAGTTTTGACAGTTAAGTTCAGAGTCAACAGTTTTTACCTCATCTATTGTAGTCAGGTGGTTTTTGGTGATGTTAATTTTACATCAATTTTACATCATCTATTGGAGATGCTATTAGAATCCCACTTGAGATTGATGATGTATGTCTTGTGCTGCTTCAGCCTTGATGTCTTTCGGCTCACCGGAGCTGCTCCAACGACAGAACGATCCATCACAACAAAGCAGTGCCCAGGACGCTGTCTACAGATTCCTCATATCTTCCTCCACACCTCCGATAGCCACCTCTGCCTCAACTGCTTCAGCGACCAACCCAATGATGCTGAGGTCGACACAGCTACGGCAAAGAGGTTGTACACTTGTTGCATCACTTATTACTATACATTCACGTCGATCCATTAGGGCTATTTTGGTTAAAAACGAAAAACATAGCAATAAGGAATTTTTCAATGGCACTCTACTATTCAATTATTCATGCATTTTGTTGGAAGGAATGAAGCAAAACATCCACCTGGACCTACTTTTCAAAATCCTATGCATGAAAACAAGACCAAGTGCATTAGTGCCAGAGTACCATTCTAACTATCCACGCTTTCATATGGTTTCACTTTATTTTGGCCATGTTTGTTTGCATTCCTCTGCTCTTCCAATTCCTGTAAACCAAACACCCAAGTTGACAGAAATCCTGTTGTTACAAATGCTCTGTTTACCATGTGCATTTTCCTATCCTATTCCGGTGTTTTTCCTATCCCTGTGTGTTAAGAATCATGCAAGCCAAATGAGCCCTTACAGAATTACTTCGGTTACAGGTACGTGTCGAAGGGAACTTTGTGTGGTTTGTCCTGCTCCTGCCGCGACGTCGTCCACCTCGCCTGAGCTGCTCAATCGATAGAAGCATCCACGAAACCAGACATCACGACTCCTGATCGTCTTTTGCCGCCTCGGATCTCCTTCCCTGCCGCCGGCACCCACCGCAACGGCATCACCATCATCGACTCAGCAGATGAACCTCAGGAGTACACGGGTCCACAAGAGAGGTCGCACTCTTTTGTTTCTGCTTATGTTATGCATTGCTTAAACTTACCTGCAACTTTATCGTCCTGTTCACCTCTTGGACACCCAAGTCAGGTCCAAATTAATGTTCAAACTTGAGTTCTAAATTAGTTGTGGGGCACATATCGAGGCAACAATGAATAGTATGTCTGTCTAATATCTGGTTCACCTAGGGTATGCCTATGTTGTTCATCTAGGGTGGGAAACAAATAGTAAAGCAATCATCATATGTCTTTTTATTAATTTAAAGCAATCATCATCCTGCTATCATTATTTTTGGATCCATCCACTGGTTGTTACCATCACTCTAAATTTCTGCATGCTCTCCTTAAATAATCTCACCATATTTTTTTGTATGCATGTCAGATATTGTACACAGTCATGCTGAACATGTAGAGAAAAAGAGAAGAGTTTTGTGCAGCAATACAATGTCGTGCAGACATCGCTCCATGGTGGGTTCAATGTCAAACCCTCCCCACCCCTCTCCAGATTGTAATCCAGAGGAAGATATCTGTTCTGAGGTGGATTGAGGCCACGACCCACTCCTATTTACCCCCCAAAGTGTTTGCTCTACCTTGGCATGATGATGTTAGTCATATCATGCATATGTTGCCTTGCAGTGCCTACTTTTGACATCATATATGTCATCTGCTTAGTTTAGACATGTTTTGTAATGCCACCTATTTAGTTTCTATATCATATATGGGAATTATGCAGTCTTATGTCTTTTAGCCAACCATAATATTTGTGAAATGTGCAAAGCCATCCTGTTTAACCAGGCATCATATATTTGAATCATATCTTGCCCATCCTTTTCTTCATTACATTTCCATTTGTCAACAATGTTTGTACATTAAACTGCTCTTCCTGTGAATCAGCCATTTGGGTGGGAGATGGAAAAATCTGGAGTGAAAGCAAGGCCTTCAGAGCAGCATAGTGCTACACGTCAAGCAGATCTCTTGTTGGGTCCCGATAGCTCCTCGTAGA
The DNA here is from genome assembly GCA_021605205.1 of Aegilops longissima. NCBI lineage: Eukaryota > Viridiplantae > Streptophyta > Magnoliopsida > Poales > Poaceae > Aegilops > Aegilops longissima. Next base: position 177,546,135 of record CM038679.1, read on the forward strand.
TGGATTCGAGACAGATGACCAGTCCTATTCCCCACCGAGGTGTATGCTCTAACTTGGCACGTTATATCTGCTCATATCATGCATACGGTGTCTTGCATTGCATAGTTTAGACATCATATACACAATATTCAACACCATGTTCTTAGTTCATACATCATATCGAATGCCCTCTGCTTAGCATATAAATCACATATGTGAATTAAATGATGCGATCCTGATTACTTAGATAACATGTAGGTCAATTATGTCATGCGATCCTGTTTAGTTATTCATCATATCTTTGAATTATGTTATGCTATGCTATGCAGTTTAGATAGACATCATATATGTGAAATTATGTCATGCTATCCGTTTTAGTTAAACAATATACATGTCAACTATTTCATACCCTCTTTTTCCACACTATCTATTGCATCTGCTCTCATACAATGTCTCAGACATTCAACTATGTTTCCTGTTTATCAGCCATTTGAATTGGAGCAGTGATGCCATATCAGCGGACTAAAACACGGTCTTCAAATAAACAGTGCTACCTCTTGGTGGAGATAGCACCCCGGTTGTACATGCACAAGAACCAGCCCTACCACACATAACACAAACTCTCGCAGATTGTACCCCTACTGCGATGGACAGAGAACCAGCTTCACCCAATCTAACCCCAACCCCAGCCAATAGTAACCCAGTTCCTGTTGACATAGCACCATCTCCACCACATAGCTCCCAAACAAGAGCAGTTAGTAAGGCATCTCTAGTGCCCAAAGGGCCAGTACTATCACGGCGAACCCCAACTCCACCAGTTAGTACGCCTATTCCTGTGGAGGAAGCACAACCAGCTAGTCGTAGTTTAGCATCTATCGCATTTGATGTTGTTAAATCGTATGTGCGTATCTTCCCATCTTGGAAATATTGTACTGAAGATGAAGGAAAATGCCAGTTGCAGGTGTTTGTCCAGGAGTTATGCCTAAGTAATGTTATTCATGGCAATTACTTTGCTTCGTCCCATACATGGAGGCTTACCTTGCGGAGGTGCGCAAGATGGAAAATCAGTTCTCGGGCCTGGAGCTATAGCATGTGCCCTGGTGCACCAACAAGGAAGCCAACGACATCGCAAAGAGAGCCTCCAAGCGGCAGCCGCAAGAGCCCGACGTCTTCGAAGAGCGGCTTTGCAAGCCATCGGCTGCACCACCTCTGTCAAGCACGGCTCAGCCTCGGGAGGAGCTCCCACAGCCCCCGGCCATGGGAGCCCCAGCTTGCGGCCCAACCTCAGGAGCTCGGCTGCTTTATGCGCTCGAGCCCCAGGAGGAGGGCTGGACCAAGGAATTCAAGGAGTATCTGATGCACTGGACGCTTCCAGAGAAGGAAGAAGATGCAGAGTGCATGGCCCGACAGGCCACGGCATACTGCATTCAAGATGGCAAGTTATACAGGAAACGGCCGAACAATGTTACGCTGCGCTCCATCTCCGGCGATCAAGGAAAGGAGTTGCTGGCTGACATACATGTCGATGACTGTGGACACCACTCGTCGTCGCGGACTGTCATTGGTAAGGTGTTCCGCAGTGGGTTCTATTGGCCTACAGCACCCAATGACGGAGCCGAGCTGGTGAAGTCTTGTGAAGCCAGCCAATTCCACGCCAAGGAGATCCATCAGCCTGCACAGGGCCTCCAAACCATTCCGCTCACGTGGCAGTCCGAGGTCTGGGGGCTAGATATCCTCGGCCCATTCCCACGAGCGCCGGGGAGCTACCGCTATCTCTACGTCGCCATTGACAAGTTCACCAAGTAGGAGGAAGTGGAAGCCGTCCGTACCATTCCGGCCAGCTCTGCTGTCAAGTTCATCAAGGGCCTCGTGAGCCGCTTCGGGGTCCCCAACCGCATCATCACAGATAATGGCTCGCAGTTTACTAGTAACCTCTTCAAAACCTACTGTGCTAACCTTGGAACGCAGATCTGCTACGCTTCAGTGGCCCACCCCAGGAGCAACGGTCAGGCTGAACGAGCCAACGCTGAGGTCCTGATGGGCCTCAAGACCAGGACCTTCAAGAAGAAGCTGGAAGCCTGCGGCAGGGGCTGGCACGACGAACTCCAGTCCGTGCTCTGGTCCATTTGCACCACTACCACCAAGCCAACGGGCGAGACTCCATTCTTCCTCGTCTATGGAGCTGAGGGAGTCCTCCCTCATGAGGTCAAGCATCGCTCCGCACGGGTCCTGGCATTCGACGAAGCATGCCAGGACGCCACGCGGGGGATGGACCTCGTGCTGGGGGAGGATCGCCATCGTGAAGCCGCGCTAAGGGCGGCAAGGTACCAGCAAGCTCTGCGGCGTTACCATTCCCGCAACATCCGCTCCAGGACGCTCGAGGTAGGCGACCTCTTCCTAAGGCGGGTCCTCTCCAGGGAAGGGCTGCATAAGCTTTCGCCCATGTTGGAGGGCCCGTTCAGGGTCGTTCATGTCTCCAGGCCAGGTGCAGCGCGCCTGGAGACGCAGGATGGGGAACCCATCTAGAATGCCTGGAACATCCATCACCTCCAGAAGTTTTATCCATGAAGCAAGGCCCAGAACCTGAGAAGAAAGGCCCAGAGCCTGTGAAGAAGTGAAAGTGCAACTATCCCTAGGTGGTTTTGGTAATTCATAACAACATATAGCTCATTGAGCAAATGCTATTCCAAGATGAACATTTCAGGAAAGCTCAATGAATGGCATGGCATGGATGATGAAAGTGGATCCCTCAAAATGCTAATGACAAAGGATTCGCTCAAGCTCAAAAGCTCAAGACTCTTCATTTTATATTTTAGTGATTCAAGATCACATTGAGTCTATAGGAAAAGCCAATACTATCAAGGAGGGATGAGGTGTTGCTTAACGAGCCTCTTGCTTCATGTGCTTAGTGATATGCTCCAAAACCCTCAGCTACTTTCTCACATCCACATATGACCTAAACCTGAAGCCAAAATCAGTCTCACCGATTCTTCCAATCCGGCGTCACCGATTCCATATGTCATAGCCACTACCACAAACCCTAGGCAAATCGGTTCTACCGATAGGGATCTCGGTCTCACCGATATGGGATTGTAATCTCTCTGTTTCCTTTTCGTAACTTTTCGGTCTCACCGAAAGAGCGGATCGGTCCCACCGAGATTGCAATGTAAACTTTCCGTTTCCTTTTTGTAACATTTCGGTCTCACCGAAAAGAGCAAATCGGTCCCATCGAGTTTACCTGACCAACTCTCCAGTTAGCTAATTACAAAAATCGGTCTCACCGAGTTTATGTAATCGGTCTCACCGAGATTACGTTATTCCCTAACATTAACCATATCAGTCCTATCGAGATGCAGGCCAGTCCCATCGAAAACCCTAACGGTCACTAGGTTTACTAAAATCGGTCTGACCGAGTTTGTTGATTCGGTCCCACCGAGATTGGTAAATTGTGTGTGACGGTTAGATTTTGTGTGGAGGCTATATATACCCCTCCACCTCCTCTTCATTCGTGGAGAGAGCCATCAGAACAAACCTACACTTCCAACTTACCATTTCCGAGAGAGAACCACCTATTCATGTGTTGAGGCCAAGATATTCCATTCCTATCATATGAATCTTGATCTCTAGCCTTCCCCAAGTTGCTTTCCACTCAAATCTTCTTTCCACCAGATCCAAATCCTATGAGAGAGAGTTGAGTGTTGGGGAGACTATCATTTGAAGCACAAGACCCAGGAGTTCATCATCAACACACCATTTGTTACTTCTTGGAGAGTGGTGTCTCCTAGATTGTCTAGGTGTCACTTGGGAGCCTCCGACAAGATTGTGGAGTTGAACCAAGGAGTTTTTAAGGGCAAGGAGATCGCCTACTTCGTTAAGATCTACCGCTAGTGAGGCAAGTCCTTCCTGGGCAACGGCCATGGTGGGATAGACAAGGTTGCTACTTCGTGGACCCTTTGTGGGTGGAGCCCTCCGTGGACTCACGCAACCGTTACCCTTCGTGGGTTGAAGTCTCCATCAACATGGAGGTACGATAGCACCACCTATCGGAACCACGCCAAAAACATCCATGTCTCCAATTGCGTTTGAATCCTCCAAACCTTTCCTTTACTTTCTTGCAAGTTGCATGCTCTAATTTCCGTTGCTCATACACTCTTTGCATGCTTGCTTGAATTGTGTGATGATTGCTTGACTTGTACCAAAATAGCTAAAATCTGCCAAACTCTAAAACTGGGAAAAGGCTATGTTTTTAATTGGTCAAGTAGTCTAATGACCCCCCCTCTAGACATACTTCAAGGTGCTATAAGTGGTATCAGATCATTGGTCTCCATTTGGTTTTATTTCCATAGCTTTTGGTGGTCATAGCCTTGGTTTCACAACCTATAGGAGAGTATGGCATCTAGCGAGGGAAATTATCACCGTAGAGGTCCTTACTTTGATGGTACTAATTTTGCTAGTTGGAAGCATAAGATGAAAACGCATATTCTCGGACATAACCCCGCCGTTTGGGAAATTATTTGTATCGGCTTGCAAGGTGAATTCTTTTATGGGAGAGAGCCGAACCGTGAAGCTAATGCGGAAGAATTGAAGATGTTGCAATACAACGCTCAAGCTTGTGATATCATCTTCAACGGATTGTGCCCCGAAGAATTCAACAAAATCAGCCGTCTTGAGAATGCAAAGGAAATTTGGGATACTTTGATTGATATGCATGAAGGTACCGAATCCGTCAAGGAATCCAAGTTGGATGTGCTCCAAAGTCAGCTTGACAAGTTCAAAATGAAGGATGGTGAAGGTGTCGCTGAAATGTACTCTAGGCTTGCACTTATCACAAATGAGATTGCTGGCTTAGAGAGTGAAGAGATGACTGACAGATTCATCATCAAGAAGATCCTAAGAGCATTGGATGGAAAGAATGATACCGTATGCACATTGATTCAAATGATGCCAAACTACAAAGATCTCAAGCCAACGGAAGTCATTGGAAGAATTGTTGCTCATGAGATGTCACTTAAGGATAAGGAGGAACTTCACAACAACTCAAGTGGTGCTTACAAAGCCTCAAGTGAAGTCCCCACATCATCAAGTGAGAAACCCACCTTCAATGAAGAATTGAGCTTAATGGTGAAGAACTTCAACAAATTCTACAAGAGTAGAAGCAAAGAAATAAGCTCCAAGTCAAGGTCTTACAATGACAAAAGATCTTCTAGTCGAGAGCGAAATTGCTACAGTTGTGGGAGACCCAGACACTATTCCAATGAGTGTATGGCACCCTACAAAAGAAGAGAAGACTCTCCAAAAAGAAGAAGTAGAAGAGAAGAATCACCACCAAGAGAGAGGAGGAGTAGAGATGATCGTTATGAACGAAGACCCTCACGGAGAAGCAAGGATTCGGAAAGGAAGGACAAGTCATCAAAGAGCTACACAAAACGAAGACATCAAGCTCATGTTGGTGAATGGGTATCCGGCTCCGACTCCGACCATCACTCCGAGAGAAGCTATCACTCCGACTCCGAACATACTCAAGATGAAGGTGTTGCCGGACTAGCACTTGTGTCAACCAACTCCTACGACATATTTGAATCACCAAATGAAGGAATTGGTAGATGCTTCATGGCCAAAGGTCCTAAGGTAACACACCCCGAGTATATTGATTTTGATGTTGATGAAGATGACTTGCTAGGTGATAATGATTTACTTGTTGACAACTCTAGTGATGAATACTATGATGAAACATCAATTAATCATGCTAATCAAGTTGAAATGAATGACAATGATAAGGAGAAAATTGAGCGTCTAACTGCAGAACTAAACACTCTTAAGTTAGCTCATGAAACTATCTTTGAAGATCATCGAGAACTTTTAAGGGCTCATGAGAAGTTACACTTTGAAAAGCTCAATCTTGAGCAAGAGCATGAGTTCTTAAAATCAATCAATGATGATCTCTGTAAGAAAAGTTCTTCTTACATTGCCAAGCGTTTACTCTTATCCAGTTACATGCCTCAAGTCAAGTCTAGTAACAAGAACAAGAAAGATTCTTCCTCTAGTAGTAACAATAATAATGTCAAATCCAATATTGTTGCTTCTAGTAGTTCTCTTGATTCCACTAATGATTCTCTTAGCCAAGTTACACTTGAGCAAGAAAATAGCTTATTGAAGGGAATTATAGAGAAAGGTGTATACAAGAGCCTTGCCGGGAGTAAGCAATTCGAGGAAATTGTATGCAAGCAAGGAAGGCATCGGGATAATCAAGGTGTTGGTTTTGAATGAAAGTTCCATGCCAATGGAGTTGAGTGGGAAGAAGATCAATACCCCAAGACGAAGTTTGTTCCTCAACAAGAGAAGTATGATCCTACTTCCTTGAAGGGAACACAAGCACAAGATGATCTTCCACCACAAGACCACAAGAAAAAATGCAAGGACAAGCTTCAAGAAGAGATTGATGCATTTGAAGAAGCACCTAAGGTCTCGGTCAAGTGGATTCCCAAGACTACGTTAAGTTCTACCTCATCAAGTACAATTACAACTCCAAGGATTCCCATCAAGATGATGTGGATCCAGAAGAAGAAGAACTAGAGAGTTCTTGAGGGTGACTCCGCCAACATATTTCACTCATATCATTATGGCAAGGACAAGTGCAATCAACTTCCATATCTTGCACTAGTTCAAGGAGTCACAAACCCTCATGTTGGTAAGGCAAGGGACAAGGTAACCTAATGACTTCATGGACATCATTTTGTGTGTGCATCACTCTATGTCTATGGATATACTTGTTTGTTCCTTGTGGGACTAACCCATGTAGGTATTGAAAGTGCAACTCACTCCAAAGGATTGCTCCAAAAAGATCTACATCAACATTGAGCATCCACATCTTCAACACCTACATGAAGTCATCATCGACAAAACCCAAGGTCAGGTCATCCCTCTAAGGGGGGATCTCACATCTAGGGGGAGCTTAACTCTAAGAATTGAGCCAAAGCAACTCTAATGATGTGAACACATAAATGCTTTATGTAAAAGTGGTAACCCCACTTGAGCTTAAACTATGAGTATGACCTATGATCAAATGTCTATCATTTGACTCCTAAGTCAATATACTCATATATAGATGACCTAGTCATTGCAAATTGTTTGATAGATGCTAGAATTGGTTGTGCATGCTTTGACACATATTTCATTTGCCATCTTATTGTGTGAGCATGTTGGTTGCATACTTTACTCATTCAAGGACATCCACTTGTTGTTTTGATTGATTGGCTTCTTTTTCTTTGGCCAAGTGGATGGACAAGAATGCCTAAGAACCTTCTATAGCTATCTATGCTTTTCTCGTCTCAAACTCTATTCATGCTACATCACAAAATTTGACCAAGTCAGATTCGAACCACTCTATGTGAGGAGCACTCGGAGTCCCCGATTCGTCATAGACTTAAACTTCCAAAACTTCTTTGTGATTCTCGGTCTGACCGATTCCTCCATTTCGGTCTTACCGAGATCACTTAGTCGATCTAGGTTTTCAATCTCGGTGCAACCGATTTGAACTCTTCGGTCACACCGAGTTGCAATAACTGTACACAGTTTTGCATCTCGGTGCCGCCGTAGCGAGTCTCCGCCGAACTAGGGTATGGAATCGATCCCAGTGCTTTCCTCGTCCGATTCTTAGCACATTGTGTTCTTATTGATTCTTGCCACGATTGAAACACTCCTATCCAGTCAATGCAATCCTTAGAATAGTTTTGATTCGAAAATTTAGGGTTAGGTTTCCGCCGAAACCATCTCGGACCCACCGAGATGAAAAACTCGGTCCCACCGATTTGGCTTATGCCATTGCACTAGTGAGACTCGGTCTGACCGAGAATTGCTAACCAGTGAGACCGATTTTAGGATTTTGTGAAACCCTAGCAGTCTCGGTGCCACCGAACTATGACTCGGTCCAACCGAGTTCATCAGTTTAGGTTCCAAAACTGCTTCGGTATCACCGAGTTTGAAAATCGGTTGATCCAAAATGCTTTCTGTGGAAAACTAAAACTGAATTTTTGAGTCATTCTTTTGCAAAAATCTCTGCACTTTGTGATGCTCATCCACTCTACCTCATCTATAACTCTTCAGATGGTCAGCAGTCAGCATGTCAGACCAGAGTGACAGTCAGAACAGGTCAGAGGAACAAGTGAACATGAGTGAGGGCACTAGTCCCTCCAGCTCTTTAGATGAAGGCAGCTGGAGCACCACAAGCAATTTACCTAAAGCTTCCACCAGGCAAAGGAAGAAGAAAACCTCAGATTCTCAAGATGAGGATTATAGGGCAAAAGAAGATGAAGCAACCTCCAAGAAGGTAGTGCTCAAAAAGGAGTATGGCTCAGCACATAGCACAAAGCTTGGACTCAATAAGAAGGTTCCTGCCAAGAGGACACCTATGCCAAAGGTCAGAGCATCAACTCAAATTCCTGAAAAGCCAGATCCCAAAGAGCCAGCTGCTCTT